>VUQH01031124.1:16990-27547 GCA_015106775.1 Etroplus canarensis | reverse complement strand
CTAAGGGTTCAATTGCTAGTGTAAATAACAGTGGGGAAATGGCATCCCATTCTAAAGCCATAGCATTTAACATACCTATAGCTTTAGAATGGGATAGGGGTTCATCACTCCTTTGCAGCTATTGCAGCTTCTGCTCTTCTGTGAGGACTTCTTTACAAGATTTTGGAGTGTGCCTGTGGGAATTTTTGCTCATTCATCCAGAAGAGCATTTGTGAGGTTAGACACTTATGCTGGATGAGAGGGTCTGGCTCGCAGTTTCAGTTCTAGTTCATGCCAAAGGTGTTCTCTGGGGTTGAGGTCAAGGCTCTATGGAGGCCAGTCAAGTTCTTTCACATCAAACTCATCCAACCTCACCTTTATGGGCCTTATTCATGCACTGGGACACACTGGTGCTGGAGCAGGCAAGGGATTCCCAAAACTAAACTTCAAAAAACTTAAGACGCATAGAAAAAATTGGATGCATAGAAAAATTGGATGCATAGAATAGTCCAAAATGTCTTGCTGAAGCATTAAGATTTACCTTCACTGGAACTAAGCGTCCCAGGCCAACAACAGACAAACAACCACATACTGCAAAACCCATGTCATACAGCGCCAGAGTTTTTGTGCTGATGTTAATGTCAGAGGAGGTTTGGAACACTGCAGCTGTAGAGTCAGCAGAGCGTTGGAACGCCAGAATTCAGTGAGCTCTTTAGACATTCCATTTTTCAGCAAGTGTTTGTCTGTTTTATACACATGTGATAATGGGATTGAATGAAACATCCAAATTCAATGATTAAGAGGTGTGGCCCAGTACTTTTGTCCATACACACATTGCTTAATATAAGTTTTTATCAGGCTTTTTTTTTCTGTGCAGCAGTAAAACCAAGTCGTGGATGGAAATATTGTTATGTTGACCTTACCATTTGAACTGCATTTTTGTTCATAAAACTCAACCATATCAGGTCTAGATGCTTAAACAAAGGTTACACAAGGTCAGACCTGTCCTCTTTAAGCAGTTAAAATGATCCATGTTTTTCTTTTAACTTCAATTCTGCTGAAAGAGGTCATGGGGAAAGTCAAGGTTGCACTTAAGGACTTTAAAACAATAAAATGCCATGTGTTATGGGGAGCTTTTTTCCTCCCTGCTGTCTCCAGCACATTTTCCCCTCTCAACATTTTGCTGCACAAGAAAGAGAAATGGTTTTGCCCTGTGATGTGTTTACTGTACTGGGGAACAGTATGACAGCGAGGAAGGCCCAGCAGATCGGAAATGCAGGAAATGCAATTAGAAGTCACAATAAAAAGAGGGCATTAGCAGGCACAGACAAACAAGTCACAGTCCTGGATCCCCAGGTGAGGAAGGAGGTCGTAATCATAACCACCCTTTACAATTTCCTGCCTTAGGAAGAGGAGGGAGGTGGCCATACAGACTGTTGCGCAAATGCTTCAAATCTTCGTGAGTAGTCACCACAGTGCATAAGGTCAAGACCCCCTGTGAATGACCAGCAATGAGTGTGTGGTGGTCATTTAGCCTGAACCTGACCATTTACTGGATTAGCTTCGTCCCAGAAGTACAGCTGTCCTAAAATATGACCTGGTTAAAAAACATGACAAGAGAAAAAAATGAAGTGTGGACAGGCTGACGAATGACTGTTTATTCTTTATTTAAAAGCCTGTTCAGTTGTGTCCAATTTTGTTTGAATTACAGAAAGCCTGACTTTTCTATCCAAACATGTGAGATGCTTTGCTTATTGGGGGATTTTATACAGTACAATAGTTTAAAGTTCTTGTCAGGACATTCAGGGTTTTGTGCCAAAAATTGCACAAGTTAACTGTCCTGAGAAACTTGCTAAATGTATTCTTTGGAGCTTTGTGTTGCAAGCTGAGACAGTACACCTCATCTTTTAAATAACCACACCTGACTTAATTTGAGTTTTAATTTGAGTTTTCAACTGAAAACTTCAAAGTAAGCACCCCTACAACATTTTATTTGTCAATAAAGCTTATTTGAATTTAGAAAAAACATTGGAATAAGAGCCACTTTGTATTGGGTATTATTATTGCTCCATTAATGCCTATTATATGGGGGGTGGCAGTGGCTCAGTCCTTTGGGCTTTGGTTTGGGAACCAGAGAGCTCCAGACTCACTCAGAGCGCTGTATGTGTGCAGACTGGAAGCTGGAACAAGAAACATGTTCCACTATATATGGAATGTGGACTGGAAGCTGGAGAGGTGTCAGCTCACCCCCTGAGCACTGCCGAGGTACCCCCGAGCAAGGCACCGAACCCCCTACATTGCTCCCCTGGTGCCCCTCAGGGGCTGCCCTCTCACCCTGATCACCAAACAGTGCATGTATAATGGTTCTGTCTGTGCGTGCGTGCGTGTGTGTGTGTGTATTCAGACCTACATGTGGAATTGTGTACATTAACAACAGAGTGTAGAATTTGGAATTTCCCCACTTGTGGAGACAAATAAAGGTTGTCTTTCTTAATATGCCTTACATACAAAGAAATGCTTCCTTACAATTTCTCTCCTTTTTTCAGGTGGGTATTCCTGTTTTTCTGTGATAAATGCAATAAAATAAACACAGGAAACTTCAGGAAGATGTTAGAACATAAATCAAGTTGGCAAAATGTACATTTGGAAACTCTATACTTACTGCTGAGATAGTCTTCAGCCCCCCATGACCCCTGAAGTAGATAAGAAGTTATGGATGGAAAGTCCATAACAATTGTTGTTACTGACCACTGTGAATTTAAACAATGCTCAGTTGTGAATGGTGGGTAGGGAATACAGAAATGACAGGAATTACCAAGAAAGTGAGATGAGATAACAGGAAACAGACTTTCACAGGCCAGTATCATCGTGATGATTTTCCAGTAAAGCAGTTTTAACACATCCTGTGCATCAGTGCATCTGATAAAGAGACTCCCAGTTGCATCCAACTAGCTGACCTTTAATACCCTCACAGCTACTCCTGCAGTAAGCTGCACATCCTAATTGTGGAAAACACTACAGTTAAACAAAGGATATCCTTTAGATGAGAAAGACCTATCCCTTTTGACCAAGTCTAAGTGTTGTATTTATTAATTGGCACCAATACAGTTTGCTTCTTGAATTAACAGCATGTTCTCTTTCACAGTGCTTTGAACAGGATGTTTGTCTGTTCGCATGATGTTTTTCCCCTCCCTCAGTCCAGGTAGGCTCCACAGTGAAGTTACTGGGGTTCAAATATGATCTTGTGTGAAAATGACATTGTGATCCTGGTCAAGCAACCTTATTTATAGTTTTATCTGTATTATAAAGTTGTTTTAACATTCAAGCTTTCACATAAGATCGAAGAGAAAATCTGAGCCTTTTGTTTAGCGTTGTTTAGGGAATGGTCAGACCACTCATCAGATAGCAATTGCTCTATCTGTTCCCACTCAGGTTTTTTTAATAGGAGGTATTTTAAGATTTTATTTAGAGTATGGATATCCGTGTTCTCTGCAGTGAGGAGATTGCACAATGTCCTCAACAACAGCATTCTTATAAGTGCTTCTCAAAAAGTTTCTATCATTTTTCTCTGCCTGCAAACTGACAAATTGTCAGGTAAACATAAACATGTTGGAAACGTCAAACCGTGTTGCCAGAAAATTGTCAGAAGAGAGGTTGGGTAGTCATTTGCAGACAATTAGCTACACAATAGGTGACGCACACAGAGACAAACAGTTATTTCCGGGTCTGAATAGGATAATTTTTAAATAGCTTTGTTTATAAAGAACAAGACAAGCAGACAGAAAAATTGAAACACAGACAGAAAAATGGAGACACAGACATAGCTTATATACATAAGTTTAAACAAAACCTTTATTTTGATGTAGGTATTCACAGTGTGCAAATACTACATACTAAATACTTTATGCCATAATTGAAAAATGCGTGAGACAAACTTCACATTTTAAATGTAAAAGTGCAAGTTGTTAAAATTACTTTCATACATGCATATTGAAACATTAACTCTCATAACCAGTGCATGTTATACAGTACATAAACTTGGATTGAGCATGTGTAACTGATACAATAGAGAATGAAAATGTTTGAAGTTTGGGTTAGCCCAGCATTTTGGAGAGCTCTTGTTTATCCCTAGAGAGAGAGAGAAAGAAAGAAAGAAAGAAAGAAATTATTACATTGTTTTTCAACACAATGTGAAAGTGCAAGCGCATCAAACTAAAAACATTGCAGCTCGTTGTTTAAGGATAACTTACTGCTCTAGTCTATTGTTAAAAAGAAGAAAGCAAGTATTGTGTGAGAAAATCCCATGTAAACTCATTTAAGAATATTTTGTAATTACACTACCTTCAAATTAGAATTTTTAAAATTAATTTTATAAATATTATTTTTAGTAATAAATTTGTTGTCACATTTTTTGCAATTATTACTCCTGTGTTCCAGTGGCACATTGTGTTACTTAATGCAAGTATTTTCTCTAAAAAGGCCAAAAAAATCTGTGTTAGAACAAGCAGAAATATGTTATGCTATTTTAAAAAATTGTCTAACTTGACAATTTTTGTAACCAGGAAGAGGACTCATGAGACCAAGACTGTCTTTTGCAAGAGTGTCCTGGGCTGATATAGACTGTATTACACTAGCTCCCAGAGAAAACTTGCACAAATACAGGGAGAGCATGCAAACACCACACAGAAGGGCCCTACCTGGGTTTGAACCCAGACAACAGTGCTAACCAGTGAGCCACCAGGCTGCCATTTTGACATAAGTGAACCTACAGAGGCTGATGCCCCATTCAGCTAACTAGACAAAGACTAGACAAAGACTGTATACAGTAGTGCATACTACTCCCTTTATAAAACTATGCAATCTGGCTCCAACTAGAATAGAAAAATAAGTGTGAGGCCCTGGTGCACAAATAAGAAAGAAGACATCAGAGTCTGTAGTTTGAGAAACAGGCAATTTGCAGGTCTTACACTGACAACTTCATTTAATGGTAGTTTGAAGAACCAGACTGTGCTGGTTTGTCAAGGGAGTAGTTCACACTGTTGTATGAAAATCGGCCATTTTTAGGCTATGATCAAAACAAACTGACTGCTTCTTTAATCACCACCACTTTCAGCATTAGGTAACACAGGAGTGATGGTTGATGTAAATGGGTCTGCCTGCGCTGATTTTCTTTTGAAAATCAATGTGCCTTTCTTTCAAAAATCAAGATTTTTCTAACTAATGCAACCTGTTTGAGCAGAAGTGTATGTTTAATCTGTTTTTCTTCATAAATATCTTCAGTAGGAACTAGCTGGCTTTGAGAGTCACAGGCAGTGTAGGGAAAATATTAGCAGGTTAATGTATTGTCTTTTTTTATATTTGGGGGAAATAACAGTTAAAAAACAATATTACCACTGAAAACTATCAAAAAATGAAAATGGAAAATAAAAACACCAGCACCCCTTATAATAATTTTACATTTTCAAAGATAATAATAATATACTTACTCTGGGCGACGGGGATTGATCAGGTGTTGTAGGGTTTGTATGTGCTGATTGACGTTGCCTGTTGGTTAAACAGAAGAAAATGGTGACTTATCATTTTTTCCTATCATCCAATTCAGGCTCTCGCTCTCTGCCTCGTGTTTTATTTCCTCAGGTTTTGAGACATCCCAGAGAATGGAACTAAACTGGATTTTGTTTGAGCTGTTCCAAGTGTGGAAACATTACATTCTAAAACTTTTACAGAAGCTTTAGCTCTCTTACTCCTCCATATGCAGGAAGGAAATATTGATGCTAAATTTCTCACTCTTCAATCACCACAAATAAATGTCCTCTGGGAGGTTAAAAAACCCAGCTAAAACCATTGCATCTGGATGGGTGGAATCAGAAGTACAGTCTTAGCTGTTTGACAGTGAGAATAATAAAGTGCAGCAAAACAAATGCAGCTACTGCATTTATTCATCCATACCTAGGCCACTTGGTGGTCCACTGGTTCTTCCTGTACCAGATGATCCAGCTCCGCCACTGGTATCACCTGATGATCCTCTCCCTGGTACACTTTGTCCGAAGTTCCCAAGCCAACTAAATCCAGATCTACTCGCTGAAGATGATGATGATGATGATGATGAAGACGAAGAACCAAAACTAGAGGCGCTTCTCCCACTTGATGTTTGCTTGTTTGAGCTAAGATTAGAAGTTGATCCTGGTCCAGCGGAAGACCAACTGCTTGAAGCGCTTCTCCCATTCAGCGCTGGCTTATTTGAACCTAACTCACCTGAGCTTGGGAAAGCTCCCCCTGTTGATGTGGATCCCGGTTTATTGAGTCCTGACCCAGGGGAGCTGAGGCCTAAACCGGAGGACATGAAGGCTGAACTTGAAGAGCTTGCTCCAGTTGCAACCCCTCCAGCTGGTACAGGCTTATTGAATTGTGATAAGCCAGAGCCTGTACTGATCCCAAACCTACTATTCTGACCCAAACCGGAAGCGCTAGACAAGGGAGAATTGGATCCACCACCACCCACACCCCACTCAGACCGAGAGCCTGTGCCTCCTGAAACCATACCATACCCTGTCTGGGAAAAAAAGAGGGCAATTTTAATATGGGAAAACAGCTTCTTCAATTGTACTTGTTAAAAGCAAATGTTGATAACATTGTACAGTATGAGGCTGAAAAAAACCTTTTGAATTGACTAAAAAATATGGGATGAAAACTGAATGGAGCCTGGCTTCCAGGTTCTAAATTTGTCCTTACACAATAGCAGACACTTAACATAAGAGACAGAAGTATTTGCCCAGTTTCACCCCTCTGTCCTCTTGTTCATTACTGGCAGACATTTGCCTCCCCCTCCTCATCCTCTGCACTTTCTACACTTGAAGCTGGAACATTTCCAATAATCAGTCAGGCTGCTCACAGGCTTTGTTGTATGTTAGTTTTTGCACAGAATCGACTGACTGATGCACAAACCATATGCAGATCATTACATTTACTGGTAGTTTTGTAGTAAAATGTTCTAGGGACTAATTATACAGGCTCATATTTCATAATAGCACTGAATCTTTGAAAGGACAAAAGCCTCACTTTGAAAACCAAATGTTTTGTTAATATTTTTGAATGACAAAGAGTTTTACGTTATGTATTTTATCGTGAGTAATTACTCATTTGAAAATGAATTAAGAACACAAAAGAGCTCATAGAGACCCACTGCAGGTCATATTGTGTAATCAACACATGGCTGTTTTTTCTCACCTTTGGCATGCATGACTTGTTGAGCAGCTTGATTTGCTCTGTAAGGTGCTCAACTTCCTTAGTTTTGAATTTGACACTGTTTTCTAGGACCTCTTTCTCTCCATCTAGTCTCATCTTTTCCCTCAGGGTTCTCTCCTGGTCTTGATCGTGTTTCTGCTGAAGTTTGGCTATGTTCTTTTTGTGCTGCTCAATCGTGCCTGTGCGGTTCTGGCTGCACCAGCGGTAGTCCTCAGATAGTCGCCAGTTCTCGGCCTTCAAGCGGTTATTCTGAGCCTGGATGTCTGATACGTGTTCTCCCACTCTGTTCATATAACGCTGGAGCTTGTCCTCCACTTCTCTGGACAGGTTGGTGCAGTTGCTGCGGATCTGATCCAGGTGCTCCCTCTGTTTTTCACAGGTGATCTGAAAGGCAATATGTGCAGGGAAGAGAGAATCGATCTTCTGCAGAAATGCCCGGGAGACATTGGCGACAGAACTCAAAGACTGGGTAAACTCATTTTTGGACATTTGCTCGTAGATCTGCAACTGCTTGTCTTTTTTGGATATATCCCTCCTCAGCTGGATGGTCTCCAAGTTAAGGATATCCCTCTCTTTGGCAATCTGATCCATTTCCATTCGCATCCTTTGCGTTGTTTGGGTGAAGTTGGACTCCACAAATTCAAGCCTAGCTTTCAGTCGTTCAAACAGTGGCCCACAGTTACAAGTGTTTATATTTGTAGTTGCTATTAAAAAAAATAAAAAACAAAAGTGATGCACATGTAACAGATTAACAAAAAGAAAATCAAAGTGTTTCGTGAATTTCTTTGATTATTTTTGGTTTGCACTAAAGAAAAGTCACACTTACAGAGTGGTGGGCACGGGGCAGAATGTCCAAACTTGCATGAAAGCGACTCCATATAGTATTGATTCTGTTGATATTAGTGAAAGAAAAATTTTAGTGACAAGCTGTAAAACAGGGTAAAAATTGTTTTCATAACTCAGTTTAAAATAAATTTAGGCTAACCACTTTTAAAGAATATTATGTCATTTAAGCTGAAATGATTGTGTACCTTATGAGGATTTTAACAAAAGCTGTTGTGATGAAAACAATAAAAGAATATTGTAGACTTTATTATATATTGTAGAATTTACAGTCAAGATTTCCATTGGAGAGTAATCGGCGGTGTAAATTGACCTTGTATTTGAAATCCGTTTAACACCGTTACATCTTCGGTAATGACTGACGTGCCAGCATTAGTATCTTTTTTATCAACTTGACTAAAGAATTGTAGGTATATTAGATAGATTTTTCCTTTCATCTGTAGCTTTACTTACACAAAAAAGACTCCAGCACAAAAATAATACATTTATGTTGCTGTGGAAAGCCTAGGAATAAGGACATAAGAAGATACAGTAACACTAAAGACAAAAATATTATCAAAAGTTCATTTACTCACCACCTTCTTCTCACATTCTTGAATATACCGAATTGACAAATTGGTGTAGTGGCGCAGCGTGTTCAGGTCAAAGTCATTGCGAGCCTTCTCAGTCATGGTGGCATTGAGTAAATTGGTAAGGTTTTTCCTTTGCTGCTTGAGGGCCACATTCTCTATGGACAGGTGGCTGAAGCTCACCTCCAGTGCCTGGATACGGTCTGTGGACGCTGAGTCCTGCGTCTTACCGTAGATCAGAAAGAGCACGAGGCAAACTATGATAAGAAACTCAATGAGTGTGGAGAAGAAGAAGACAATGCGCATGTAGTAGCCACAACTCTTGCCCTTGGAGCGGTACTGCATCTTCTTTTGGGTGCCTGGGCTTCGGGAGACCTGAGAGTAACCACTGCTGTACATGGTTGCAATAACTGGGGGGTTAAAAAAAAAAAAGGATTACAATAAGTCCAAGTTACTAGGAGCCGTCAGCCAAGTTCAAACAAAGTTCGTCTTTAAATCAGAAGACAGGCATGTTTTCTCTCAAGGGCGATGCCGAATTATTTTAGAATATCTTGTGGATTTCACAGCCCATCACTTAAAAAGTCTTCTAATAAAGCCCAACACTGCAGACATGGGCCAGATGCTTCCTCTGTGCAGCACTGATTGCTTGACAACTGAAAAGATTGTGGATGAGGTGTAAACATGGGCAGAGATTTATAAACTCTTTTGGCCCCATATTTCCCATGACGGGAAGTGGTCCTGGTTTCAGTCTCCGCCCTCCATTGGCCATCCCTCTCTATGTAAACACATCAAACACACAATGGCATTCACACACCCTCCCACATGTTTAGTTTGAGCCAAATATTTTAATGGAAATAAACAATAACAACAACACCAAAAACCAGCTGTTAAGCTATAAGCTGCATTTCATTCTTTAAATCCAATCTGATGAGCATTTAGTGAGGAACAATCCATTTGAGTGTGAATTTAACACCATTTGTGAATACCCATTGGGCCATGAAGACCTCACTGGACTAAGTGTGTGTAGCTTCTCCATAAATCTGCCAAACACATTTTTTTTTTTGGGATCATGAGCATTGTTTTCCGGTACGCAGGAGTCAAGGAGGACAATGGCTCATGATGTTCTTCTGACAGTCTTATTCAGCTGCTCTTTGATGCCCCAAGTCTCAGTCCAACCTGATGACGTCAGTACATTTCCCTCTGTGTCACAAGACAAACACACACACACTCAATCTAAAATGAAATGTATCTGCCGACAGTAAGAGTCTAAACCTTTTCCTGCCTGGCACTGTGTACATGCCAGGCCTCATCTTGACAGGAAGCAGCACACCATAGAGGAACTGTTGATGGTCAAAGCTACAACAGCTTTTAGAAAGATTCCAGATAAGACTCCCACAAATGCAGGATACAGACAGCATAAATAATAGCAGTAGTGGTTTCATTGAGGTTCAAGTGGGTTGTTTTTGCCTTTATTTCAAGATACTTTTTTTGGAAACATGATGTTGACTTGCTGAAACAGCACTGTTAAATGAGCTGGAAAGAACTGGATTTAGGCACCTCACTGACTTCTAAAATTTGCTTAACATGACAAGGCTTAATTCTGAACCAGGCATGCATTTTTCCAGCAAGACATGACATAAACAGGTGAAATCTGACTCAAGTATAAATCAAAACCTATGCCATCTGGCGATGAGTCACTAAATGTGATTCAACATCATTCACCATTGAATATGAGTGAATCTCTTCATGTGGAAATTTCAAGTGGTCATAAGTAGACAAACTGACCACCACTGTGCGAATTATGTGCTTTGGGTGTGTCCTTGACTATAGTGCTTCCATTACGAAGACTTTAAATCCAACTTCACATGCCAGAGCTGAATTACACTACTAAACCAAAATTTGTTTCTATAACGCTTCACAG
>VUQH01031124.1:3359-16970 GCA_015106775.1 Etroplus canarensis | reverse complement strand
AGCCAGAAAACCTGTTTTCTTTATCTTCCACTCATTTATGCTAAGTTATAATCAACTGACTGGCTTCAAAATTAGCTTCATATCTACCAAAAAGAAATACTGGCATTAATCTATTCACAAAACTCTCTAACATGACAATAAACAAGGAAATTTTCCAAAATGGCCAACATTTTTTCCTCAAAAGTAACCTATAATGTGACACTCACATTGGTTAAAGTTTAAAATCTAAAAAACACATCTTCCCAACAATCATGTCCTTTGTCCAAGTCTGTAACGGTTTAGGTTTAGAATTATCCCATCGTTTGTAAGGAATTTCAAATATCTAAAAGACAACTAAAAAAGTCAAAAGCAAAGATGAGATTTTATGCAAGGGCAGCATACACTTACCCATGGGTATGGGTAAGTGTATGTTGTACTTTATGTACTTTATTAGGTATGTCTGCTAATCTGCTCATTAATGCAAATTTCTAAGCTGCTAATCACATGGCAGCAATTCAGTGCATTTAGGTATGTAGACATGGTCAAGAAGGCCTGCTGAAGTTCAAACTGTGCATTGGAAAGTGGAAAAAAGGCGATTGAAGTGGCTTTGAGTGTTGTGTGGTTGCTAGTGCTGCTGCTGGTTCACTGGGATTTTTCCACACAACCAACTTTAGGGTTTACAGAGAATGATTTCAAAAGAGAGTGGGAGTTCTCTGGGAGAAAATGCCTTGTTGATACCAGAAGTCACAGGATAATGGCTGCTTTGAGTTGATAGGAAGGCAACAGTAACTCAAATAACCAGTCCCTAAATGCACCACATGTTTAAACAGATGGGCTACAGCAGCAGAAGACCATACCCCATGCCTCTGCTCAGCTAATAACAAGAAACTGATGCTATAATTTGCATGGACTCACTCAAATTGGACAACAGAAGATTGGAAAAATGTTGCCTGGTCTGATGAGTGTGGATTTGTGCTGTGACACTGGGATGGTGGGGTCAGACTATACCATAAGCAAGATAAAAACGTATCAATGGTCCAGGCTGCTGGTGGTGTAATAGTGTGGGGGATATTTTCTTGGTATGCTTTCAGTTCCTTAGAACCAACTGATTATTGTTTAAATGACACAGCCTACCTGAGTATTGCTGCTGACCATGTCCATTTCTTTATGGCCACAGTGTGCCCATATTCTATTTCCGGCCATGTCACAAACCTCAGTTCATTCCAAACTGGCTTCCTGAATAGGACAGTGAGTTAACTATAGCCAAATGGCTACACTAGATCTCAGTCCAATAGAGCACCTTTTGATGTGGTGGAATAGCAGATTCACATCATGGATGTGCAGCTGATAAATTTGCTATCATATCAATATGAAAATGAAAATGAAAATCTCTGAGGAATGTCTCAGCACCTTCTTGAATCTATGCCACGAAGAATGGGCAGCAGTGGCTCAGTCCGTTGGAGGACCCAGGTGGGAACCAGATTACCTGGACCTGGTGGCCCACTTGGGACCTACCAATTCAAGATCCCGTACTGGATATGCATATGGTGGTAGAAGGAGGACCAGACCAGAGAAAGTGTCAGCTCATCCCCTACTTAGCATTGCTGATGTGCCCTTGAGCAAGGCACTGAACTCCCCACTCTGTTCCCTGGTGCCTGCAATGGGCTGCCTTGTTCTGCACCTCCTTCGACACTGCATGTTTCTGGTTCTGCTGTGTGTTGTGTATGCAAAAGTGTGCATATATAGCAACTACAAAAGAGTGCGTTGGCTTGTAATTTCCCCTGTCTGGGGATTATTATAGTTCTTTCTTTCCTTCTTTCTTTCTTTCTTTGGCCTGTGAATGTAAGTCACTGAGCTACAAGCCTGAGTGGTTTTACTTTTTTAATACTGGCAAATTTAATACATTTTCTAATTATTTTTCTTAATATGGCAGACCTTTTGAAGTCCATATTGTTGTGAAAAATTACGTGCAACTTAAGGAAACTGCTGGCCTTTTTAACATAGTTGAACAATCAAACATTTGATCCTGTTTAATGGTGCCTAGAGATGAAGGATTTTTTTTAACATGACTGTATAGTAAAAAAAAAAAAAATGTCATGATTAATGATAATTTTATAAGGCTGTTTAAGCATTGTTAGAAAATGCAGGCGTTACTGTGAAAGCTGTTGGAAACCAAATATTTCAAGACCACATAAATCTTGTTTATTTTTCAGCCTCAAAACTGTGATAAACAGCTGCCCGTGCGAGTGTGAAACAGCCTGAATTTCCACCTCCTCATGCGGGAGCAAGCCAAATCTGTACCACTCCCACACAGCACCAGCTAATGTAGATGTGCAGCATGTGCTCCTACAGCTGAGGTTAAACAGTTTTAACAGGAACATTGAGCATTAACTGTGTCCAAGACATTGATATTCAGGCTTGTGTTGTGTTGTTGTGCAGTGAGAAAATTCTCCCATTTAATCAGAATCCTTTTTTATTTTATTGAAAACATAAAAATATTAAAATCACTTTGAAAAACCTGTGCAGCGTCCGTCACCAGCAGTCTCTCTTTCAAACTAATTGTGGAGGAGGGTTGTTTGTGGAGACCAAGAGAAGGTATTGAATTGTGCTTTTTATTTTCCTTGAAACCTGAAGACCTACATTATGCTTATGTTTCTAGGAACTCAATACAACATACACCCACACAAAATCCACTGAGGTCTGCTTGTGTGTTTTCATAAAATGCAGAATTACTGCTGCTATGAGTGAGCAAAAAACCTTTGGATTGTAGATTCTAAAACTTGCGGTGAGAAGTAAACCTTGGTGGTACAAAACACATAAATAACTATTCTTATTTTAGTTTTATTATGAAACTAAGTAAAAAAAAAACCCACACCATCATTTTCTTATAAATGCAGTTTAAAATCCATGCAAGCATCAAACAGATCATGTAATAGGCTTTTCCAAACTAACAGATTTGTAATCGAGACGTACACACATTTAAACTATAGTTACTTGTAGCAGGTTGGTAATCAAGATTGACATATTTTAAGTAATAATCATTTAAGTACAATTTGTCCTGCTGGCACACAGACACACACAGTAATTGTCATGGAACACACTGCCACTTAGAGGAAAACAAACACTACTACAGCTGCTTATCTATTTATAAATGTAGTGAATGACTGCATGTGAACAAGCTGTCAGAGTTAAATGATCATTCAGTAAAGCAGTGAGACTTTGTAACACATGAGGACAATTTAAACAGCTGAACACTGACTAATAACTGCTTTCAAATATAGGGGACATTTTTTTGTTTTTAAGATCAGATTGTATATAATGTTTGAAGGACTTACTCCTTTATACAGTCTATGCTTCTGAATTTTAAACTCCAAGCATGCAAAATGTAAACTAAGAAAGAATCAAGCTTAGCTCGTGTTTTTATTACATATATACTGATAAGAACAGGACAGCACTGATATTGTTGTTATAATGGGAAACACTGGGTTCTGTCATACATGTGGATGTTACTCTGATATGAAACACCAACCTGAACATCACTGCTGAAATACCACCCCCATTTTCATATATTCTTTATTCATTACACAAAGTTTTAAATTCGATGATTATGGTTTATAGGTCATGGAAGTCAGAAATCCACTAGTTCACATTATTAGAATATTTAATTTTGATGATGAGTAAATTAAGATTCAACCAGTATAAATGCTGTGTTGCTCTCAGTCTCATTCAGTACATGCAACAACGATCATGGCGAAGACCGGTGGCTTGACAGTTTTCCAGATGACCACCAGCGACACTCTACACAAGGAGGGTAAGCCACAGAAGGTCAGTGCTGAAAATTGTGGCTGTTCACGGAGTGCTGTACTGAAGAATATGGAAAGTTGACTGGAAGGGGAAAATGTGGAAAGAAAAAGCGCAAAGGCACCAGGGATGACTGCAGCCTTGAGATGGATGTCAAGAAAAGTTGATTCAAGACCTTGGGCAAGCTTCACAAGGAGTGGACTGGAGTTGGTGTCAATGCATCAAGATCCACCATGCACATGGGTCTTCAGAAAAAAGGGCCACAACTGTCATATTACTAATATCAAGATACTTTTGAAAAAGAGACACCGTCAGAAGCATCTTACCTGGCGTGAGGAGAAAAAGAACTGGACTGTTGCGCAGTAGTCCAGAGTCCCCTTTTCAGTAAATTTTGCATTTTACTTGTGGTTCTGATTATTTGGGGTATTGTGTTATCTGCTGGTGTTAGTGCTGGTTGGTTCACGGTGTTTTAACAAGTCCAAAGTCAACCCAGCATCTGCCAGGAGATTTTAGAACACTTCATGCTACCATCTGCTGACAAGCTTTATCGAGATGCTGATTTTCTTTTCCAGCAGGGCTTAGCACCTCCCTACTGTGCAAAAAATACTACCAAATGTTTTGCTGA
This sequence comes from Etroplus canarensis, assembly GCA_015106775.1. Classification (NCBI taxonomy): domain Eukaryota; kingdom Metazoa; phylum Chordata; class Actinopteri; order Cichliformes; family Cichlidae; genus Etroplus; species Etroplus canarensis. The sequence continues at coordinate 12,565 of VUQH01031124.1, read as the reverse complement.
ACATATTAACATTCTTTATTGACCAGCCAACTCACCTGACATGAACCCCACAGAGAATCTATGAAGTACAAAAAAGAGGAAGATCAGAAATACCCAACCCAAAAAACAGCAACAACACAAAAGCCAAGGCTGTTATCAAAGCCACGTGGGCTTCATGTGAGCCTTAGCACTGCCACAAGCTGATAACCTCCAAAGCCACACTGCACTGAAGCAGTAATTTGTAGTTATGGAGACCCAGCCAAGTCCTGGATTTTTAAAAACCATTCTTTTCAGAAATCAAACATTTCTGCATTGTAAATCCTTTTCTTGTTGATTTTGGGAAATATTTAGAATTTGAGATACTGGATATAGGATTTTGATTACCTATAAGCTGTAATCACCAAAATTAAAATAAGGATTGGAATAGTTCACTGTACATGTGATGAATATAGAATATGTGAAAGTTCACCTTTTACTTTTTTCCACAATATTCACAGTTATTGAATTCCTGCTATGAAGTCATGAGCTGAGCGATTTTTTTTCATTGCCATCTTGGTGTTTTGGAACCAGATGTGACGAGCTAGTGGGCTGAACTGAATGAGCAACCAAGGACATTGCACATTCACCGGCTAGTATATTCTGGATAATTCTACATTCTGACTCTTACTAATTAGAATTTACAAAATGTATTTAATTATCAGTTTTAGGTCATATTGAATAGAACATTCAGCCCATAAAATTATCAGGAAAATGTTTAATAAGTTTACAGATCAAAGGAGTCGGGAGCTTGAAGACTTCTCTTTGCATCCAGAGGACTCATCCCACTGCTGGCCATTGGAAAGATGCGGGTTTAGGGCAGAGCCACACTGGCTTTATTTTTCAGACCCAGAATTTACATTCATCTTTTATGCTGCTTCTACTATTGACCTGGCCTCCAATTCCCCAAATCCTACTCAAATTGAGATTTGTTCTGCATCCCATCTAGACTGGATTAGGATTCCCACCGCAAACCTGGAAGATCCAAAGAATCTGCTGCCAAGGTCCCAGTGCCAGACATCACAGTAACCCCGAGATGTCCTGTGGCCATCTCCAGATGGCTATGAGCTATTTTGGTAGCACAGGGGAAATGTACACAATATTAAGACAGATAATTTTTTTGATATTCAGTTTTTAACTTTCTTATTTTCTTTCAAGCTTTCTTACTTTCTTAAGGAGGTTCAAGGCAATATGTTAAAAACATAAAAACCTGGAACAATAATAATTCACTTTCTTGTGCAAAATTAGACGTCAGTCTGTCAGCTATGATGCTTCAACCACTAGCCACTAGCCACTAGCAAAGTACAGCATAAGGACTTGATACAAGCTAGCCTGGGTATGTCCAAAAATACTACACACTCACCATCCACTTCATTAGTTACACCTCACTAGAACCAGGTTGTACTGCCTCTTTATTTCAGAACTGCCTCAGCTCATCATGGCATAGATTCAGCAAGTTACTGCAAACATTCCTCTGAGATTTTGGTCCATATTGACTTGATAGCATCACATAGTTGCTGCAGATTTGTCGGCTGCACATTTATGATATAAATCTCTGATTCCACCACATCCCAAAGGTGCTCTATTGGATATGGATAGTGATTGTGGAGGCTTTTTGAGTATAATTAACTTATTTTTATGTTCAAGAAACTATTTTGAGGTGATTTGAGCTTTGTAACATTGCATATTATCATGCTGGAAGTAGATATCAAAAGATGGGCACACTGTGGTCATAAAGAGATAGACATGGTCAGTGACAGTTCTCAGGTGGGCTGTGGTGGTTAAACAATGATCAGTTGGTACAGGATGGATCCATGCTTTCATGTTGTTTAAACCAAATTATGACCCTACCATCCTAATATTGCAGCAGAAATCAAGGCTCATCAGACCAAGCAATGTTTTTTTGTTTTTTTGTTGAGTCTATGCTATACAGTGCATCCAGAAAGTATTCACAGTGCTTCACTCTTTCCACATTTTGTTCTGTTACGATTATATTCCAAAATAGATTCAATTCATTTTTTCGCAAAATTCTACACACAATACCCCGTAATGACAAAGTGAAAAGTTTTTTTTTTGCAAATTTATTAAAAATAAAAACTGAAAATATAAGATGTACATAAGACACTGAAAATTGAGCTCAGGTGTATCCTGTTTCAACTGATCATCATTTAGATGCTTCTACAACTTCATTGAAGTCCACCTCTGGTGAATTAAGTTGATTGGACATAATTTGGAAAATCACACGCCTGTACATAAGGTCCCATAGTTCACAGTGCATGTCAGAGCACAAACCAAGCCATGAAGTCCAAGGAATTGTCTGCAGACCTCAGAGACAGGCCAATCATGCCTGTATGATAGAGCGGCCAGATGGAAGCCACTCCTCAGTAAAAGCACATGACAGCCCACCTGGAGTTTGCCAAAAGGCACCTGAAGGACTCTGAGACCATGAGAAGTAAAATTCTCTGGTCTGAACAAACAAACACCAAATTTTTTAGCTTGAATGCCAAGCATCATATCTGAGAGAAACCAGGCACTGCTCATCACCTGGCCAATACCATCCCTATAGTGAAACATGGTGGTGGCAGCATCATGCTGTGGGGATGTTTTTCAGCAGTAGGAACTGGGAGACTAGTCAGGATTGAGGGAAAGATGACTGCAGCAATGTACAGAGACATCCTTGATAAAAACCTGCTCCATAACACTCTGGACCTCAGACTGGGGCGAAGGTTAATCTTCAAACAGGACAACGACCCTAAGCACACAGCCAGGATAACAAAGGAGTGGCTACTGGACAACTCTGTGAATGCCCTTGCGTGGCCCAGTCAAAGCCCAGACTCGAACAGGATTGAACATCCCTGGAGAGATCTGAAACTGGTTGTGCACTGACGCTCCCTATCCAACCTGATGGTGTTTGAGAGGTCCTGCAAAGAAAAATGGGAGAAACTGCCTAAAAATATGTGTGCCAAGCTTGTAGTGTCATACTCAAAAAGAATTAAGGTTGTAATTGCTGACGAAAGGTGCTTCAACAAAGTATTGAGCAAAGGCTATTAATACTGATGTACATGTTATATTTTTGGTTTTCATTCTTAAAAAATGTACCAAAAAAAAGAAATTCACTTTTTCATTATGGGGGACTGTTTGTGAATTGAATCCATTTTGGAATAAGGATGTAACAAAACAAAATGTGTAAAGAGTAAAGCACTGTAAATACTTTCCAGATGTACTGTATAGCTTCAATTTCTTGTTCTAAGCTGACAAATGTGGTGTTGTGCTGCTGTAGCCCATCTGCTTCAAGGTTCAACATGTTGTGCATTCAGAGATGCTCTTCTGCATAGTTTGGTTGCAACAAGTGATTATTTGAATTACTCTTGCTTCTTATCAGCTTGAAGCAGTCTGGCCATTCACCTCTGGCATCAACAAAGCATTTGACTGGATATTTTCTCTTTTTGGACCATTCTCTATAAACCCCAGCTATGGCTGTGTGGGAAAATCCCAGTAGATCAGCAGTTTGGGAAATACTCATAGCAGCCCGTCCGGCATCAACAATCATGCCACATTCAAAATCACTTACATCTCTTTTCCCCCACATTCTGATGCTCGGTTTGAACTTCAGCAGGTCATCTTGACCATGTTTACATGCCTAAATTCACCAGTTGCCGCCATGTGATTGGCTGATTAGATATTTGCCTTAACAAGCAGTTAAATAGTTGCACCAAATAAAGTGGCCTAAGTGTAATCCACCTAATAGCAGTTCTTAAGCTCTCTTTTTTCTTACACAGTACAAGAATAAAAAGTGTAAAAATAACAACTTGTAAGTTTTAAGTAGCTTCCTGTTCTGTCTAGAGCCAGACCTGTTTTCTGTTTTTATGCTAACCTAAGCTAACAGTCCCCTGGCTGTATCTTAATATGTCAGATGTGACATTGGTATTGCAGTTCTCATCTAACTCTTGGCAGTCATGAATTAACTCGTCACATCTCATTTTTCTAATCCATATACAGCAAAGCGTATAAACAATTTGCAGTTTCACTGGGAGGGGGTGTGTGTTATGTGTCGGCTGGGAGCAGTAACTTCCTGGAGGCTCTGGCTGGTTGCCTGGCAACTGCTCGGTTATTCCCTAAAATGTCCAACTCTCCCTTTAATAACAAATATTTGGAAAAGAATCTAATTTCCATGTTTTCATTTCACTCCAGTGCTCCTCGGACCACCTACCAAGCATATTGTTTCATCTGCCTTAAAAAAAAACCCAAAAAACTCATTTCCTAATGATAAAGCCTAAATAACACTCAGAATCACACCATGAGGTTTCCCTCCTGAGATGTTTGGCTAATTGGTATTTTGCTCCAAAGTATCTGGTTACCCATGTCACGAGCATGTGCTATATCGGGTGGCTGGCCTGAGGAAACAGGGCTCTCTCCTGAGTGGCAGATACCTTAGTAAACCATAAGACTGAAGAAAGACAAATAAACAAGATGGTGCTAAGTAACGGCATGTGCAGAGTTCGTAGAAAAAAGAAAGTGGAAATGCCTCCTTTTGTTGTACGCGCTCCAACTACCATCGGCTGAATTTAAATTACGCTGTAGTGCTTCAGCGGGGTTAAAAAATTCAGACATTCATTTATCATGACAATGCACGATGATATCAAAGACAGAATTGTTGAGATGAATTTTCTCAACAGGCCCTGTGATGTGCCATCCTCTCAGATCATTTATTCTGGATCAAATTTAATTTAAAAAGGAAAGACTAGCTGTGGCCAGCACCTCCTGTGGTGATGTGATAAGAAAGACTGGAGCATTCATATCAAAGAAATTTTCCTTCATATTGTATTTATCTATGTTTTTTAATCATTTTTTTCCTGCTGAGCCAAGAGGGAGGTGGGGCAGTACTGGGAGAAATAAGAAGGATTTTATATGTAATGATAGAACGTACAGTGGCTTTCTGCATGTTCCCATCAGCCACCTCTCATGTGAGGTGACTGAAAAGACCAAATGACGAATACCCGTGAGTTAACCCCCTCCTCTTCTCTGTGTCTTCAGCACAGCAGATGTTTTCCCTTTGACCTGAACAAAAGGCCTCTGTTTTTGTTACCAGGCCTGTCCATTCCTCAAAGGTCAGAGGTCAAGCTGGTCTCAGGGTGAAGCTGTCACTGCAAGTCTAAACATTTGACGGCCATCAGAGCGTGGTGAAAACGGCGTCCCTGCAAAAAAGGCTACACAGACGCCTCACAAGTACTTTTAAGTAAAGACCTACTTTCCATATGTTGATGCAGTTGAGAGCACACAGTTAAGATCCTGAGACTGAATTACAGTGGTTGCTAGGGATGCCTCAGGGAGAGGACTGGCCTAACATTAGACATTTAAAGGTTAACTTAACTGGTTGAAATGTTAACTAAACTCAATCTCTGTGATTCATGTTTGAGCTTGTCTACAATTGCTAATGGTTTAATTAACCACCCTGTAATCTTAACTTTAAAGAAAGCCTGAAAGCTTGAAGGCAACAAAAACAAAAAAGACCATTTTAAATTTGACTGATAGGATTTTTGTGCACATGTGAAAACATGTTGTTCTTATTGTTGTTTGATTGTGTAATTACACATGAGGGAATCGGCTGCAAGACTTAATGAGGTCATTTACTGAGGTGTCTGGATAACTTTATCCCAGAACCATTTCTAATCTGGAAGATGGATAGTAATACTCAAGAAATTAAACATTAAGGAAGACAAATCTGTGACAGGATATTGGAGTCCATAAAAAATAAGCCAAAATTTATATCATGCAAAGTTATAAGTGTAATAATGTACACATTTCTATGTAATTTTAAAGCAAACAAAGCTGTCAAGCATCTTCTAAGGGGTGGAATAGGTGACAAACAACCCTTTAGACAGCCATGTTCTCTGTTAACCAGCTGCCTGGTACTGGCTCCAGATCTGTTACAGAAGACAGTTTATACATTCACCAACTCTGACTTGCTGTTTTTGATACAAAGGCATGGCATTTGGCTAATCTACATCGTAATGCTGACTGTTGGTGCTGCTACAGACTGTTAATTACTTTTTTAAAGCGCAATTATAAAAGAAAAGTGCCATTAAGGCAATATCAAATTAGATGGTAGACTATCATGGCGGTGCATGCAAATGCATGCATACCTGATGTACTGTGCAGTTTAATTATTAACACTCACTGATGTTGGTACATGAAAACTCAACATGTGGGGAGCCTGGGAAATGGTATGCAGATTTAGACTTTCCAAAGTAGTTCAAGCTATTTTCAGCAGAAAAACCACATCAGTGGGTGAGTCGTCTGTCCATGCATGCACAATTCCCCAAAATTGCTAGTCTTCCCAGAGCATCGGTCGGATTTTAGTGAAACTTGCACACAAAGTTTACTTAATGGGTCTCGACCCAAATTGTGAATCTCTCTGAGTCCTCATTGAATTTTATTTCTCATCAGTTTGTGCAATACAGCCAACCAGTGCCGAGATGGTAAATAGTGGACTGGTGCTTACATAGTGCTTTACTACTCTAACTGAGCACTCAAAGCACTTTTTACTACAATCCTCATTCACACACATTCATACAGTGCTTTATTCTATGCCTTTAAACACATTTCACAATCACACACACATTCACATGCCAATTGATGCATCTGGAGCAATTTGGGGTTCAGTGTCTTGCCCAAGGACACTTCAGCACGTAGACTGAAGAAGTCAGGGATAGAACCGCCAACCTTCATATTAAAAGACAACCCGCTCTACCTCCTCTGAGCCACAGCCGCCCCAGGACAAGAATATATATAATTTTCTTCAAAAATTACAATAACCTGTGAAAGGTGATGGATCACCTACGTCAGTAACACTCTGGTTTTACAGGCTCATCACAAATCTGAGATACATACATAAACTTTTGTCTGTTGCATACACAAGTCTTTTAAGAACTGTTTGGGCTAAAAATTACAAGTCCTATTTATTTCTTCTGGTCAACCTTTGCTGTGTAGTTGGTGCTAGATTGGATTGGACTGCTGTCAGCCATATCTGAGTAAGAACCCATTCGACCATCAAAAGCAGAGCAGGTGAAAAGCCTTGAAAACACTGCCACTGCTCAAAAAGTACTTATCCTATTAAGAATGTTCAACGTTTGCATCCCCTCCACGTGCTGAATTTTCTGTATACATCAACACACAAATAGTTTTTGACGCTTTCACTTGAGGTGACTCTCATTCCTAATAATAAACCTTGCAATTTTTTTATAATGTATCCTCTTAGCATTCACAGTCCACTGATCAGCACAGACAAATGACAGAGGGTTTCTGCGTTGGTGGACTCGGTATCACCTCTCTGCTTTTTACAGATGATGTGGTTCTTTTGGTTTTATCAGAAAGTGACCTCCAGCTTTCACTGGGGCAGTTTGCAGCCAAGTGTGAAACAGACGGGATGAGAATTAGCACCTCTAAGTCCAAAGCCATGGTTCCCAGCCAGAAAAGGATGGATTGCCCACTCTGGGTCAGGGACAAGTTGCTGCACCAAGTGGAGGAGTTTAAGTATCCCGGGGTCTTGTTCAAGAGTGAAAGGACAGTGGAGGCTGAAAGACAGATTGGTGAGGTGTCTGCAGTAATGCTGACGTTGTACCAATCTGTTGCAATGAAGGAAACTGAGCACGGAATTGAAGTTGTCAATTTACTGCTCAATCTATGTTTCTACCCTTACCTATAGCTACACGCTCTGGGTAGTGACTAAAAGAATGAGATTATGATTGCAAACAGCAGAAATCAGCTTCTTCTGAAAGGGTGACTGGGCTGTCCCTTTTGGGAGTAATTTGAGGCAGTTCGAGCATCTGACCTGGGTGCCTCCTGGGTGCCTCTTAGGTAAGACACTTTAAGCATATACTGCTGGGAGGAAGCCCCAGGGTAGATCCAGGACACACTGGAGAGATTACATCTCTCGGCTGATTTGGGAATGCATCCCACCAGAAGAGCTGGAAGAGGTAGCCAGGGAAAGTGGGATGTATGCGTCTCTGCTTAGACTGCTGACCCCATGATCCGGGCACAAATAAGTAGAACAAAAATGGATGGATGGAGGCATTATGACTTTTTTCAAAATAGCTTTAAACCACCCCTTTTCGGTAAACCAATTAAAACCATTCAGGCATTCAATCTGGGCTTTAAAATTGAAAATGATGGAAACAGTTTGAATTTTTGATCAGGATATGTACTTTAATGCTCACATTAAACAAATATATAGGGCTACCTTTTTTCACCTCCGCAAAATTGTCAAAATTAGAAACATTTTGTCTCAGAGTGATGCTGAAAAACTAGTTCACGCATTTATTACTTTTAGGCTTGATTACTGTAATTCATTGCTATCTTGCGGTCCTAAAAGCTCCCTAAAATGCCTTCAGTTGATCCAAAATGCTGCAGCGAGAGTACCGACAGGGACTAGAGAGAGAGATCATACTTCCCCTATAACGGCTTCTCCTCACTGGCTCCCTGTTAAATCTAAAATTGAATTTAAAATCCTTCTACTCGCATACAAAGTCTTTAACAATAAGGGTCCATCCTACCTTAAAGACCTCATTGTACCATATTTCCCCCATAGAGCACTTTACTCTCAGAGTGCAGGCTTATTTGTGGTTCCTAAAGATTTTAAAAGTGGAGTGGGAGGCAGAGCCTTCAGCTATCAGGCCCCCCTTCTTTGTTAACAAGCTCCCAGTTTGTATTTGAGCGACAGACACCCTCTCTACATATAAGATTAGTCTTAAAACTTTCCTTTTTGATAAAGACTATAGTTAGGGCTTAGTTATGCTACAATAGGTTTAGGTTGCTGGGGGGCTTTTTATGATGTGCTGGGCATTTCTTCTCTACCCATAACTTTTCACTCCCCATGCATTTATTTTCACTTACTGCATGTCATTAAATGTTGTCTTCTCTCTCCCGTAGTTTGTGTCTCTCTTTGCTCTCCTTTTTTCTCCTCTCTTTTCCCTCAACCCCAACTGGTCGAGGCAGATGGCTGCCCCTCCCTGAGCCAGGTTTTGCCTGAGTTTTACCTTCCCACAGTCTCCAAGTAAGTGTGTGTTCATAGGGGATCGTCTGATTGTTGAGGTTTTCTCTTAAATGCTGTAGGGTCTTTACCTTACAGTGTAAAACATCTTGAGGTGGCGTTTGAATTGAATTGAATTAAAATCACACGGGCCATCGGGCAG
>VUQH01031123.1:30274-58634 GCA_015106775.1 Etroplus canarensis | reverse complement strand
ATATAACGGGAAACATATTTAATTACAATTTGAATATAAAAGTACACATATATAAAACTAATAAGATTTACCTTCAGTTTACAGTAAAAAAAAATAGATTGTTAGTATGGACATAAACCCTTATATAACGAGCTACATATTTAGTTACAGATAATTACTGTCATTTTACATAAATTTGACTGTAATTTAAGAGAGTAGAAAACATTGCATATAATAATACAGTAATTGTTCCATTAAAAAAAGAGAAATGAATGTAATTTGTCATTATTGGCATAATACTTTAAAAAAAAACAACTGGGTTGTTAATTTACAGATAATGTCTGTAATTTTACAGTTTTGTATACTATTTTTAAAAAACAGAAAAACTACTGTAAAAATTTAGAGTTATTAACCATAAAATTAGGATTTTTTTTTACAGTGTAGATATAGGCCCTTCTCCACCTTAGTCCTTATCATGATGTTAGTTGTTTTCATGGCAGTAGTCATCTTTGTTTTGCCGTTTGTATGTGAGTCTATCTTTCCTCTTTTGTCATCTGCTCCCCAGTTCCCAGTACCATTCATTCAATATGATAAATATGAATAGTTATAAATATGATTCAGTGCTAGTTAAACCCTACCAAATTATGTAAATTCTACTACAGCTTTCATATAAGCTTTAGCAAGAGTTTAGTATTTTCCTCTAGCTGTCAAACCTTGGGGATTTTGACATGAATAAACAACAGAAAAAGAAATACTAGATTCTCCATAATGTCTGTCTTTGTGCCTTTCATCTTTTTAAACTTATTTTTCTGAATTAAAATTTTTGAAACGTATCAGAACCAGGAAAAAATGTGCTGTAGCACTTATAATTAGAGGCTATTAAATCCCTCAGTGCCATTAATTTCAAAATCATTATCATGTGATTGTATTGTCTATATGATCCTGCAAAAGAAGTGGTTCTCAAACTGTGGGGTGAGCCCCACTTGTGGGGTGCGGACAACCAGGTAAAAAATATGAAGTGAAACTAAGTTGAAAATATGAAGTAAAACTAAGGTGAGTAGATATGACTTTTTTAGGAAAAAGAAACTAACAATAGATTTCTGGTCCTATTGTGCAGATGATATGCACCTTTATTTGAGTAAAATTCAGCTTTTTTGTTGACAGTCATTGATAAAAGTGTGGGGTGTGGGATGTAAACTTTTTTTCTGCTTCTGAAGTGGGGCATGCCAAAAAAATGTAAGAACCACTGCTGTAAAGGCATGTATACCACTATACATGCATATTGGTTTGTGATAAATTTAACAACCTGTTTGTTTTAATACTTTGATTATTTATCATTATTTCTCTTTAAAATCCCTCATTTTATTTTCAGAGATAGTTACTATATGTGGTAACCCACAGGTTACTGGCACAGGTAAATGGGGAGGGCTGCATCAGAAAGGACATCTAGTGTAAAATCCTTGCCAAATCAAATATGCTGATTTATAATACGATTTCCATACCGGATTGGTTGCGGCCTTGGTTAATTGTGACCACCTCTGGTGCTGTTAGCCAACAGGGTGCTGGTGAAAAAATACTACTGTTGATCAAAAAAAAAGGAGGAGGAGAGGGGGAAAGCATGTTAGGAGGAAGAGAGAGAGAAGGAAAGGTAAGAGGGTGGAGGTGACAGTAAGTACTTTAAACATATGGACCATGGCTGGTAAGACTGGGAGAGAGCTGGCTGATATGATGGAGAAAAGTAAGATAGATTTCCTGTTTGTGCAAGAGACCAGGTGGGGAAGTAAGCCAGGAACATCAGAGGTGGATTCAAACTGTTCTGCCATGGTGTAGATAGAAGGTATCTTCTGTGTCCTCTGAACAGAGGAAAGAAGACAAGAAGACTTGGTAGGGGAACAAGGAAGCACAGGAAAGTATTCAAAGAAAGAGACTGGCAAAGAAAAAGTTAGATAGTAATAAGGGAAATGAAGGAAGTAGACAGGAGTACTGGGAGTCTAGGTGCACAGCAAAGAGAGAAGTGGCAAAGGAAAAGGCTTATATTGAGTTGTATGAGAGGCTGGACACTAAGGAAGGAGAGAAGGAATGTTATTGATTGGCAAGCCAGAGAGACCAAGCTTGAAAGGATATACAGCTGGTTAGGGTGATTAAGAATAGAGACGGAAATGTACTAATGAATGAAGAGAGTATGTTGAGAAGATGGAAGGAGTACTGTAAGGAGCTAATGAATTAGGGAAAATGAGAATGAGAATATTAGTAAGGAAGAAGTGAGGGCAGCTATGAAGAGGATGAAGAGTAGAAAAGCAGCTGGTCCAGATGACATACCTATGGAGGTACGGAGATTTCTAGATGAGAGGGCCGTGGCCTTTTTAATGAACTTGTTTAACACTATCTCGGAGGATGAGGGGATACCCGAGGAATGTAGAAGAAGTGCACTGGTACCGATCTTCAAGAATAAGGGTGATGTGCAGAGCTGCAAAAACCACAGAGGGATCCAGCTGATGAGCCTCGGAAGATATGGGATATGGGAAGACAAGGGAAATAGGTGTTGAAGCCAGGTTAAGAAGGGGGGTGATGATTAGCAAGCAATAGTATAGCTTCATGTTGAGAGAGAGTACTACAGATGCAATGTTTGCTTTGAGAGTGCTGATAGAGAAGTATAGAGAAGGTCAGAAGGAGTTGCACTGTGTCCTTGTGGATCTAGAGAAAGCAAATGATAGGGTGCCAAAGATGAATTGTGGTATTGTGGAAGTCAGGAGTGGCAGAGAAGTATGTGAGGGTGGTGCAGGACATGTATGAGGACAGTGAGACAGTGGTGAAGTGTGCAGTAGGAGTGACAGATGGGTTCAAAATGGGGGTGGAATTACATCAGGGATCAGCTCCGAGCCCCTTCTTGTTTGCACTGGTGATGGATAAGTTGACAGATGAAGTCAGGTAGGAGTTTTCATGGGCTATGATGTTTTCAGACAACATTGTGATCTTTAGTGAGTAGGGAGTAGGTGGAAGTGAGCCTGGAGAGGTGGAGGTATGCACGGAGGAGAAGAATGATGAATGAACTGGAATGAAAGTCAGTAGATGCAAGACAGAATACATAAATGAGAGGGAGGCAGGTGGAATGGTACAGATGCAAGGAATAGAGGTAGTCAAGGTGGATGAGTTTAAATAACCACCCAAAGCAACGGACAGAGCACAACAGAGGTGAACAAGAGAGTGTAGGCAGGGTGGAGTGCGTGGAGACGAGTGTCAGGGGTGCTTTGTGACAGAAGGATAGCACCAAGAGTGACAAGACTGTAGTGAGACCTGATATGATGTATGGTTTGGAAATGGAGGCACTGACAAAAAGACAGGAGACAGAGCCAGAGCTTACTTTTAACTTTGACATTTGAACTTTGAACAAGAACAAGAACTTACTATATGAGGTATCAGGTGACCAGATCCCAGCAGACTTAATGTGGGGCAAATGCTGTGTTTGTGTGGGATAGTTTGGGGCACATTTGCAATGCTGGGAAGTAGTCTGAAATTTTTATATCTAACTTAAAAACAAAAATACACTAACTGTGTAGAATACTAGATTGGCATATAGTTTCTAAAGGCCAAAAACAATATTTTGAATGCAGAGGATAAAAGGAAGCTAAAGATTGTTCTTATGGTCTCATGTGATAATCTTACTCCAGTATTCTCTTTTATTTCACTGTTATTTCAGCTGCTCTTCTGTCTGGTAACCATCTCTGGGTTTCAGTAGGAATACAACCTTGTGCATTTTTTTCAGCCATATCTGACAGTTTGAGCAGTTTTTAGACAATTATGATACTGTGTCCCCTCATGCTATATTTTCCATTGTGTGAAATTGAAAAAAAATTCTAGCAATTGAAACAAAAACTATTTCTCAGTGTTCTCAGTGTGATGCTTCATTTACTATTTGGTAGTTTCCCTGATATCCACAAAATACACAAAGCTAATGACTTTTCTGTAACCTTCTCTGATTGGCATAACGTTTGACAGGCTAACCTTCACTTGACCATAATAAAAAGCCTTCCTGCTTTCTTTACATTTAATGTAAGGGTCGCCACAGTAATCTGCATTGGTAATTTGGTGGAAGTTTTACATCAGATGTCCTTCCTGACACAATCCTGCATGGTGAGAGGGGCTTGTGTCTAAAACCCAGACTTCAGAAAAGTGCATGTCCTGCAGAGCCAGTCAAATTTTCTCAACCTCTGGGACAAAGGGGCAAGAGATAAAAACACTGTGAAGTTTCACGTGAAGAAAGATATCTGGTCATCCTAATGTGGTATGCGTTCTTTGTTTTTGTGAAAGGCATGCTAAATGTAGCATAAAATGTTTAATTTTAGAGGTGTTTAATATTTTGCAAGTACAGTGGAGCAAAATCAATGCAAAAATTTAGCTTTCAATCCAGGTGAGGCTATCCATGACTATGGATTACTTGATTTCATTTTGCCATTTTAGCTACTACAAATTTAAAAAGGTATTTTCCCATGAAATAGGCTGACCAGTCAGCTTCCAACCATATACAGTATAAAAAATAGATGTAGCTACAATGAAGTCATCCATTGGTTTGTGAAGTCCCGTTTTGAAGCCTCAAGATAATTTCCATTGTTACCATCTTGGTATTTCGAAATCAAATGTGAAGAGTGGGGACAGATCCCACTGTGAAACCTCATCCAAAACCACACCCATGAGGTCCCAAGTCTTAGCCAATGAGCATATCCTAGGTAATCCTCCTGTCTGACACACAGAATAACCAAAATTTACAAAATGAACTTAATGTTTTGTTGAGTATGTCCCAAAATGAGTGACTAAGTCCATAAACTCAGCAGGAAAGTGTTTACTGAGTTCAGGGCAGAGGGCTGTTTTCCCATAAACTTCTGTATGACCAGAAGTCTTCTTGCAACCATAGACTATCAACTTTGGTGGCCTGCAAATAGAATATATGTAAGGCACTTCTGTGTTGGCTTCATTTCAGAGCTGGATGCTATGCCCATCTTTTATTCTATCTCGTCTCATCTGTCTATGCTTATGACTAACAAACTAAAGCCCCTACGAAATTACACTTAATAGGTAGCCAAAAGTGTAGCATCACAATGTCAAGTTAGATTTAAAAAACCTATTTCAAGATCAGGAATGATTTAAAACACCAGCAAATGTTGCAACATTCTGAAATCTCTGCTGTTGTTTTATGTTACAGCGATTGCCTCTCATACCTCTGACCTGAACTTGATCAAAGGTGACAATGCAGTGTTTTCACAGTAAGACTCATGGTTATCTTATTGATTAGCACCACATTATCCTCAGGGGTGTTGATATAGACCAGTGATCACACTTTAGCCATGATAATGAAAGATTTTAAACACTTGGCTAATTGAAATGGTGGCACAAAGCAGCAGCTGGGATAAATGCTTAGTTATTATCACTTCTAATAGTTTAGATTAGAAAGGAAAACAGGAATGGGTGGGGTGGGGCATCTCTGTATCCCAGGAGCCCCAAAGACCCTCCAAGGCTATTACAATGTCTGTTGTTCTAGTAAGGCACCCATGTATATTTTACACAAACTGATATTCAGTCAGCAACTCATGCAGAGTGGAATTTGGAGAGCTGGTTAATTGCTGGGTTTGCCGATAACTGTTTCATTAATTCTAGCTGGCTCCCATTGTTCCTGGCCAGGCACTTGGGTCCAAGTCTATGCAGAGCTTGGCAGTAGTTTTTAAACGAAGGGGAAATGGAACAACCTGCTTCACTGCCCCCACTGATCCCTTGGGTTTCAGCAAGTTTTCCTTTTTTCCTCTCATACCTAGTGTGTCAAGGGCATTCCCCATTTCCAGGCTTCTGGAAACATGCAGAGGTCAATCATTCTAAAGCTGGCTGAAGCAAACAGCAGGGGACCAGATTTATGCGCTCTCTCTATATTCTCTTTGACAGAATGACCAGGACGTTTGTTCTTAATAAATACCACAGCTTTAACAGTCCTGTAAAAAAAAAAAACAAAAAACCCTACCCCTTTAAAGAAAATGTACACTATAATGTTCAGGCATCATTTGTTTTGTTTTTGACAAAAGGCGGATTAGAATCCTGTTAACATTTATATCCTGATTCTGTTACATATGAAATGGAAATTATAATGGGTTGAATTCTAACCAAGTATGTGCATGCTAATCACACCGCTATGCTATTTGAGATCCACATGCTGACTGCTGAAGGGGAAAGAGGCTCCTATTGACTCTATTTGAATCCATTGGTGAGCACATGTTCCAATCTCAACACTGAGACTGGGGTTATAAAGTGTGGCGATGAGAAGTATACCAGAGGGCAGAGGCCAGTGGCTTTATTGCTATTTGGAGCACTGCTGTGTGTCTTTGAGGTTTGAAAAGTTTGAATTAGATTTGCTTCAGCACATCTCCAGCTGGGAACTATGTAAATTGACAGTAAGGGACCTTATCTGTGCAAGATGAGTTAAAGCCTCTGCCATCAGCTCTACAGTGAGGGATACAAGAATTTTACATGTTCTACAATAAAAGGGTAGTCTATAAATTGTCATGTAACAGTGATTGAATAGGTTTCTCTTCTTATCTGCTGGTCATCAGTAGCAAGACTACAACCATATGAGAATATCCTGCTGATAAAATCTATGTCTGGTCCTGTTCTTTAGGACTGACCTTTTTCATTTAAGGGAATTAACTCAGCATGAAAATATTTTTCAGTATCTTTTTGTTCTTTAAGAAAAACAGGATGCCTGGGCTTTTCAATTCATGCGCGGTTACTCAAAATAACGGAAGACTTCAGTCCCTTCAGTGTGAGGCTTAGACAAAAACATTTCAGCTTTGTATCACAGAAAATTCTGTGAGCTGCCGCTGGGTTCATGGTAGTCAGTGGAATGGTGTAGCCCGTAGACCCTGGGCAGGGCTTTTACAGTGAGCGACAACAATTCTCCTTCATGGCTGGTGGCCATTTTCCCCCTCAAACCGCAAAAACATGTAAGGAGCCGAACTGCTTCTGTGTAGCAGAGGAAAAAAAGGCGATCATTTATTATTCAAATGAAATGAGGTCCGGCAGATGGTGGAAGAGGGGCCATGGGCTTGCGGCAGAAAACCTCCTGCTCTCTACCTCTGTGATTTCACCCAGCCCGTGACGAAATAAAAAGTTCAAAGGGAATCAGCGATCGTGACGAATCTCATTAGCATATTTCCAATGAGCAACATTAGAAGAAAGGACGAGGGAGATGAGGGTGTACCCCATGCAGAAACTAATCAATGTATGCCATGTATACATGATTTCAAGATTTACTTACGTGTACTACTGTGTGTAATAAAACGTATAACTTTACCCTGTTTCAGACAGATATTGGGTTCAAGTTAAGGCAGTGTTGGAAAAATATACTGCACTACAAAAACAAAAGAGTACAGGTTTTTATTTTAATATTTTTTTTCTTTTTCAAACATAATGCCATTGTTGTGACGAGAACAATTTGTGGCTCTCCATTCACTATGTGTTGAGTGAAGGTCCTTTCCTATCAATTCTGTCTTATAGCACTAAAATAATAAATGCAGTGTAGTGGGATTCTTTATCAGCATGGTTAAAGAACCCCAATCTCAGATTTTATAAGCTGCTAAACAGAAAAACTGAGACTTTAAGGAGATAGTAATAGATAAACTAGTAAGATATTAGACATCAGAAGAAACTGTGGGATCCTGACACTTGGTATGTCTGTGTGTGCAGCATTTTGTTGCTTAATGTGTTAGTCAAGACCATAATCTTTATCTAAGTTAAGCTAAAGTCTCAAAGTCATGGGCAAAGTTGTGTTTTCAAGTACCTTAGCTAACTATAGTAGCTTGCTAACACATAGCTAACATCAGCTTTCTAAGACCTACGGAGGCTAAAATAAGAGCAAAATTTAATATTATTTGACAGCTAAATGCTTTGTTTTTTCAATGTACAATCCTATAGTTAGGGTTTAGTTAGACTTAGGAATAAAAAGAACTCAGCTAAGTTAAGATAATGGGATGAATTAAAATAAGTGCTTTGGTTCAGTTAGAAGACATAAGGTATACTGGACAACTTATGCTGTAAATGGCTATGTATTTCCAGAAATGCAGAATGGCTTTTTTCTGTGCACGCCATGGTGTGCCATTGTGCCGTGCTATTTGCCTGAGCACTATCAAACCCTGCCATGTGTGGGGTGAATCGACCAAGGCTGGGCTTGTAAAAGGCAGAAAACGTTTAAGCTGCCATTCAGACACATAAGACTTCAGCACCTGTCAAGGGGTTACTTAAGTGTCAGCCTGTAACCACGTGCACCCAGGAACATGCAGCTAGCCTATCTTACATGGCACTTCATGTTATTTAGTACTTTATCCAGCATGAGGCCATTTTCCCTTCTATTCAGAACTGAGTAGCACTCCATCTCTCATTTGAAATATTGGGCTGGGAGATGCTCTTGCCCCCCAGGCATGACTGTATTTCAGAAACTGAAATTTGAGTGAGTTTTTCTGAAGTTCCCTGTGGTGCTGTTCTTTTGGACCACAACAGGCCACAAATCTGGCAGCAGCAGCTTTTTCTCAGTGAAAATACAGAGGAGCATCTACCCATTAAAGCAAGAGAGGAATTTGGTTAGAGAAGGAATGCAATAAAAAGTATAAAAGAAAGCCAAATTTGACTTTACACAAAGGATCTAAGAATGTCACAGAACCAGAAGAGGGTTATAAAGGAACAAATAGATCACAATCTTCTTATTTATGGGTTATAAAGAAAGGAGTGGTCACATCCTGCAATTGGGTTTTGGTTATCACATAACATAGGAATGCTCTGTCTGCAGAGTAAAAAGAAATGTACTGCACTACTCATGCAATTTGTTAATCCTAATTTGAAAGGGGTTTAGAACACAGTATTATTTTGTCAGTTTTACTACTTATAATTAGTATACTAATTAATAGGGTATAGTTATAACTCTTTTTTGATTATGTGTAAGATTAAAAACATGGAATTATAATGGAAGTCTTGAAACACTTGGACATTTGGCATCACTTTGCTCCTTTGTTTAGTGTAGATGAAAAATGGCTTAAACACAGTGTCGATTAATAGAACAAAAATCTCATTGCTGGGAACACTAAAATCTTGTTTATTGGCAACAATCACAGGAATTAGCTTACTGTTTTTAAGAATAATTACTTTTTAAGACAAAGATAAGCAAAAGGCAAGTTAAATGTGAGTCTTGATTCAGAAGGGAGATCAATGGTTGAGCCTCTGACCCTGTTACAGCCAGTTAACCGTCACTCGTGCTTTATGCAGTCACACACAACATTCTTGCAATACCAGTTTGTAAATCCCACTCCTCAAACAGAAGCACTTTGCAAGCTCATCTTGTAAATTCCTCTGCTCTGGCTTTAAATGCATTTTAGTGCTTTGAAAATGAAGACCACCATGTGCTTGGAACATACCTTTGCTTGAAACAGGTTCTTCCTTTTTCTGACTCCCACCCAAACACTCACCCACTTACTCCTCTCCACTCTGTGACAAGAATAGCAGCAGCAAAGTGACATTGATGAGCACACTGGGCCTGCAGACTGATGTTAGCCCACCCTGGGATAAGGCTGGAGGAAGACCACCCCAGCACTCAGCTAAGCCCTGGGTGCCAGGACCAATTAATGACACCTACAAGATTGCACTGTAGACACTTTAGAAAGCAAGTATCTGAGTCACAGACCTGCTCCAAAGCTTAGTGTCATTTGTGATTGTTTTGAAGGCAAAATATTGCTTTGTACCTGCTTTAGCAATCATAGGTGTATGCTCTTGTAGATTGTTATTGCTCTTACCTGACAATTTTGGTCACTTCTGTGCTAAAATATCCAAATACTGATGCAGGCACAGTGTAATATAGTTTCTCACCATTTTAACCCTAGTATTGCAGGACCTCAATATATTGATGTCCCAGATAAGTTTTGTGTACTGCCGGTCATATTGATCACTTCCGGTGTTTTCATTCACTGCCAGTTGTCTAGCTGGTCGTATAGCTGGCAGTACTAGGGTTAACATTCTACAGTCCTGTGAAAAAGAATCTTCACAGCACTCTGTGCAGTCCTAGGAAAAAGTAAGTATATGAAATGATTCATTAGCTTGTAGAACCACCTACTGTATAGCAGCTATGATGTAATTGTTTGCTGAGTGAGTTTATCAGCCTCGCAAATCATTGTGGAGGAATTTTGGACCACTCCTTTTTAGAACATTGTTTCAGTTCATTGAGGTTTGCAGGTGTTTGTTTATGCACAGCTCTCTTAAGGTCCTGCCACAGCATTATAATCAGCTTTAGGTCTAAACTTTGACTGAGCCATTGCAACATCTTTTTTCTTTTTCAGCCATTCTATAGTAGATTTGCTGTTATGTTTGGGATCACTGCCCTGTTGCATGACCCAGTCTTGGCCAAGCTTTAGCTGTCAGACAGATGCCCTCACATTTGACTTTAGAATACTTTAGTATATAGAGGAACTCATGGTCCAGTAAGTGACTGCAAGTATCCAGGTCCTGTGGGTGCAAAACAGGTCCAAATCATTACCTTACCACCACTGTGCTTGACAATTAGTGCAAGGTGTTTGTGCTTATGTGCTGTATTTGGTTTTAGCCAAACATGGTGCTGTGCTTTATGGCCACATATCTCCACTTTGGTTTCATGTGTCCAAAGGACATTCTTCTAGAAGTCTTATGTTTGTTTAGATGCAACTTTGCAAACCTAAGCTTTGGCACCATGTTATTTTTAAAGAGAAGAGGCTTTCTCCTGACAGCCCTTCCAGACAAGCCATACTTGTTCAGCGTTTTTCTGATTGCACTGTCAGGAACTTTAAGATTTAGAATGATAAATGAGCTTGTAGTGTCTGATATGTAGCTCTTGGGTTTTTGTTGTAATTTATCTAAGCATTGCTTGGTCTGCCCTTGGGGTGAGTTTGGGGTGACGTCCACTCATGGCAAGATTGTGGCATTGTGCTAACACACATCTGAATGCTCCAGACCAGCAAACTGCCAAAACTTCTGCTTTTATGGCTGAAGATCATTGAATCAAGTGCATTTGATTAGCAGCATCTTGCTGCTACTTACCCTCTTAATTTCTATGGAAGTACTGAGGATGTGCTTAATTTTTCACAAGACTGCACAGAGTCATCTAAAAATGTTCTTTTCACGTGACTGTATGTGTTCGTTATGTCAACTCATATTTTCTATTTGTTATTCAAAGCTCAAATATATTAAACAAACAGATTATAAGCACTGGCAGTTTCTGAGTTATTAGTTTTACAGTCCAGTGCAATACTTGCTATGTTGGCCCACTCAATTCCATACAATATGAATTCCATTGAAACCATTCAGGATTTATAACTGATTTACTGTACATCACTTTGCTCCAGTCATCTTTATGATGAGATCCGTCAGTTACCACAATGCAGTACATGTCAGTGGAGCTTATTTGACCTCAGTTGTGTTTATGCCTCTGTGCCTGTAATTACTACCAACTCCATTCAAAACTGAAAATGCTCATCTGGTGTTATTAGGCAACATACATTTACAGTTCCTATTTTTTATCATGATTCACATTGAATGATATGGGCCCATTAACTTCAGTTGTATTTAGAACCTGTATCTATTAGAAATTAAATCTTAATCTTGTGAATATTTTTTCTCCTCCAAGTATAGCCAAAGCTTTTATCTCTTTTAATTAATGTGACAAAACACAATTTACTTAGAACAAGTACAATTAGCACTGATGGCTTTATTGTACAGGTGCATTAGCAACATGGGAAGTGTCTCTGTAGTGTAGCGGTTTACTCATTTACCTCACACGTGACAGATCCCTAGTTCAAGCAAAGCGGGAGGCACAAGTCCTCCCCCTGGGTTGCATCAGGAAGGACATCTGGTATAAAATCTCTGCAAAATTTCCTATGTGATGTCATCTGCTCTGGCAACTCCTCTGGGGAAATAAGAGAACAGCCAAAGTTACTTGCTTACATTAGTGATACAGAGGCAGTGGTATAGAAAAGAAACAAGAGCATAGAATTTGGGATGGAAAGATAATCTTATAAGTCTAACACACAACAATAAAAATCAGCTCATTTTGATGATATGTGGAGTTTAATGTAATATATACTGGGGTATGAAATTTTGCATGTAAGCCTTATTCAACAGTAGCTTATAGTCTCCAGTGATTCTGATTGCTTCTGTTAGTTAAGGAATAAATTTAACTCAGTGACATTTCAAACTATCATTAATTGGTCAAAAAAAAAATAATATAATTTTATCATTGTTATTATTGACTCCTGAAATGTATTAATTGCAGTGAGTCTTCAAAGGTATACGCAGTAATAAGAAGCACCCCTCCAGTCTGACTGAACAAAAGGAGTGAAATTAAGACCAGACCAGACTGTGGACAAGGCTTAATCCACAGCAGACTCTCTCCTCAGCTTGAATAAAACTTTGCAGCACGGCTCTCCACTATGTCTGCTTGCTCTGGTAACAAGCCTCTTCTGTGACCGGGGAAGAAAAAATTCATAACCAAGGCAAAGGTAGGGATAACCTCTCTGCCTTCCTCTTCAAATAGAGACATGCTGAGCTTCTTTGGAAACAGTGGTGGTAGGGGGGCACTGGGGAGTATTTGAGCTCCTCTCCCCCTCAATCCTTAGTTTTTAACCAGCTTTTTCTACAACTCAGTGTGCACGCAACGCAAGCCAAAATAGATAATGAGGAGTGTCAGCCTAGAAACAGAAAATCGCCTCTACCAAGACCAAACTGTTCCAGAGGACTGGCTTGCATTCCACAGCAACTCTGAGTGATTTATTACCCCCCACCTCCCCCCAAAAGTTTCCCAAAAAGACATCTAGCTACACAGCTGGTTAATGCCAACTGGTTGTGACTTGTGATGAGTAATGACATCCCTTTGAGTCAGTAGCTTTGTTCTGCTGTGTCTGGATGATGGATCATTCTTTTAAACTTGTTCTCAAGATGCACAGATTAGTCGTTTCAGAATAATAATTTTTTTAACAGAGTCAAGAACTATAAGAATTCATTTCTCCCTCCGTTAGTTCGGTTGTGTTATCACGTTTCTGCGAAGCATGAGTCGAAGCAGTAGTTGTCCACTTTTCACTGTGCTCATCAACAGTAGATCCAGGGTCCATACAAACCCAATTAAGAATCAATTTGAGCCAGTGTCAGACAGTCTGGCGCCTGGAGAGGGGTAAATGCTTTTAATATGAACATTTTATCGTTGTCTCACAGTCTTCCATCGTCTAACAGTCTGGCAAGTGTAAAGTATCTGTCATGAAGCCTTATGCTTGAATTCTACCACAGTAGTGCGTACATAGAACCCAACACATGGTGTGCACATGAAAGGAAAGGTAGAAAAAGTGATATGTGAAACAATCCCATTTGAAAGGCATAAATCATAGATTTTACCAGAAGCTGTGATTGGCGTATTTATTCTGCCTGCTGTTCGGACTCAATTTACTTCCAAGAAAAGTGCATGGCATGAAATGCACTCTTGAATTATGTCAAACATGTTTGATTTCAGTCCAGATTGGTATGGTAGCCACAACATCCTAGTTGCTCTTATCTTGCAAATAGCCTGAGTAAAACCCTCCAATGCTTTCTCCCACTTCAAATCACAGCTCAACTGTTAGTGAGACTAATAGAGCTGGTTATTTATGGAAATGCATATTTTAGCTTGCTCTATTTGAACCTTTATTGAAATGACATTACTGACAAACCAAACTGTATTTTTTATTGGAGCAATAGCAGAAAAATGCAGCAAGGTACTTTATACTGTCAAACAACCACGTTCAGTTCCCATTGCGTTTTTAAAGAAGACTGAAGCCATTTATAGTGAATCTGTAAAATCAGTTTATGCCAGGGAACACACCATACAGTAGTTTCCATCAGTTCATAGAATTTCAGGAACAAGAGGAGGCAAGGAGAACAAAATGCCTGAAACCTGTACCACAAGTGTCTTTATGGTGGCTTTTTCCATGTGGACGTACCTGTGGCTGTTAAATGGCATGATTATCACTTTAGGTAATGTTCCACAAAAAGGAGCTGTGCAGAGATGATGTAACAGATGAGTGGTACTCAAGAAATAAATTATTTTCTTAAGGCATTCACCTTAGCATGAAGGTAATTTTCACACAGAGATCCTCAAAGACAGTGATGGTTTTCATGCAGTTATTACTTGAACAATTAGGGTCGGTTACTGACTAGATGTACATTTTTGATGCAACATTTTAACAGTTCTGACATTTTTTTACCCATTGTGAAAAATTGCTCTTTCTGTTATGGTATTTAGTAACGTAACTTTGGAAAAATGTGTAGAATCATGATAAGTATCTACCAAGAATACACTTTTGATAACCAATGTTCAGTCTAAATACTTGCTCTTAACTAAAACTTGATATTGTGGTCCATTACTGCAGTGAGTATAGCCATTTACAAAAATAAAAGCATAAAAAAGCATAAAAACAAAAATGTAAGCCATCTCACTAAATACTCACTTGGGAGATCCCTTATATCATCAAGTGAAGGTCTGTATACTAGACCAAGAATAAATTGTAAATCAGATTATGGTGCATTCAGTTGTTATGATCCCACTCTCAGAAATTCTCTATCAAATGATGTACGGTTTACTACAACTTCATCTAAGTAGAATAGATAGAATAAAACTTATTATTGTGTGGGCATTCAACAACTACACAGCTTTTTGTTACATTCATGCCATATCATTTAAACTGTTATTATGTGCAGCCGTGTGGGAAGAACTGCTCACATCAGCCTCTTATTGGTTATGTGGTTGGTCAAACATATTGGTAATTTTTGACAAAGATGATATCTCCCACTTGGGAAAAGCTCTATAGACATGCAAAACAAATATATCGGTGCAAAAGTCTGAACAGTTTTATATCTTTATTAAACTGGGTGATTTGTTACACAGTGCAAGACTGACTTTATGGCATCTCTTGAAAGAAGTCTAGCCCAATCAACACTCATTTACTAACAATACATTATATATGTCTGGTTTTTGAACCAGTCATTGTGCAGACATGGCACTATTTATAGTAACCAATAAAGTTGGGATGTATAAAAATGGCAGTAATGTTTCTGTTTTGGTAGTACTTGACATGAGCTCTGCTTTTAGTGAATTTAATCACCAAATTCTTTTAAATAAAGTAAAATACCACATTGGAGTGTCTCAGCTACGTATTTATAGCTGTTTTGCACTGTATCTCTTTGGCAGATAATAGAAATTTCCCACACAATTCAAAATAATTTATGGTGTTCCCCAAGGATAAATTTTAGGACTTTTACTTTTTTTATGTATTTTGTCTCCTGATAATGTCATCAGGGAACTTGGTATTTCTTTTCACAGCTAGACAGGTCCAGTTGATGCTTTTTTAGATGTTTTTAGATATCAATGCCTGTACCCCCATAAAACCTTTTACAACTCTACCAGGATTTCTCTAAGTGACTCAGAGCGACTAATGTATACTTTGATTTCTCGAAGGCTAGACTATTGTAAAGCTATCCTATCTGGTCTACCCCCAAAATGCTATAAATCAGTTACAGTAAATTCAGAACTGTGTTTCACAGGTGCTGATAGGGATCAGAAGGAGAGAACACACTGCACCTGTTCTAAAGTCTTTACATTGGTTACCTGTCAGTTTCTGTATTGATTTTTAAGTTGTGTTCCTTTAAAGCGCTTTAAGGTTTTGCATCAGCCTACATGTCTGACATACAATGGACCAGGACACTCTCTCAAGTCGTCTGGCAGCAAAAGTTCTTCCAAAGCTGAGGACAAAAACTTTTGTTTTACTTTTTATGCTCTGAGTTGTTGGGATAGTCATCCTAAGCATCCAAGAGCAGCTCCAAATTTTGAAAATATTTTGTGACCTTTTTTAAATTGTCAGATCTCATTTAATTTATATTCCAATAATTCTCATTGATTGCATTTGTCATTATCTTTTGTCAGGGTTATTGTTTTGAATTCTTCTTTTTTTAATTTCTATTAAAATGTTTCATTCATTTTATTACCCTCTCTTTTTTGCATGCATTACTCTTAAAATTTTTTTAATGTATTGTTTTATTATTAGCTGTAAAGCACTAACCTGTATAAAAAGGTGCTTTACTAATAAAGCCACTAACTGAAATGCACCAATACAATCTTTTCAGCTAATTATAAAAGGAACTCTACACTGTTTGTTTGTGTCTGGTTCCATTTGGCAATGAGCTGCTCCAAATATACAGCACAACAAACATTATAATTTAGTCTATTTATCTGGGGTGGCTTCAAGGTTCACACCAGAGCTAATTACCTAGGAATAATGTGTAAATAATATGGAATAATTTGGGAGGACATAAAGAAGAAAAAGAGTGAGGTATTGTTTAGCTACATATGGACTACACTACAATAATAATAATAATTGTCTTCTTTTTGCTTAAGCTGAAGGCTGGTAGGGAACTAACAAATAAAGCATTCACGTGTTATTGCCCCGTTTTAAAAAATGATTAAACTACAGCCCATCCATTACTTTTATTGGACAAAATGCTAAAGTCATATTAAGAAAAATTCTAAAGTTTTTATAACACCTGCAAGAAAAGCAAGCAGGAGAGTCAGTTTTTTGTATACATTCTTGTGAAGATCAGCCAAGTTTAATCAGCCAAGTGAAAACACCTGTGTGGGGCTTATTAAAATGACATGGTGTTCAGATTTATTCTGTGCTGCAGCTTTTCAGAAAGGCTTATAAAAGCTACACATTTTGAGAAATAAATTGTGGATGCTAATTGAACCGAAGCTAGCTTGGAAAGAGGTTGATGTTGTCTCAAAGTCCTTCCTCACTTCAAGGCTAGCTGTGTTCCTCTCACTTCTATTCCAATATGCATTTTTACATAATGGGTTTATTGCACCCAATTTTCCCTGTGAGCTGCTTTGCAAATTATTGACTTCCAACAACACGTGAGTGGATAATATCTTCCTGTTTGGTGGATTTATTATTTACTGTCTCTCTGTTTGTGTCAGTGTAACGGTATGGTATGTGTCTGTGCTTCAGGTACCAAAAATAGATTCAGTCCCTGAACACCCACTTGAGTGACAGGATTCCTTTCAGTGGCATGCAAAGATGTCCCATTTCCCTATTCCCTAAAAAGTCACCAAAGATATTTCAAGAAATGTATTACTGTATTGGTATTTGAGTGATGCAACATCAAAATAAAGTGCCTTCATTGGAGGCAGTTATTTTAGATATAGTTTTAGTTTTATGTAGTTTATTCAGCTGTATTCAGCAGTTCAAAAGTGTGAAAAATATAATTTGTTTAAATTTGACACTCCTGAATGGGATCGTTAGATTCTGAACATCTTTTTTCTTTCTGACCTTTTTTCTCTGCATTTTCAGACTGGAACAATGACCATCTGTTTCCATTTTCAGCGTTTTAGCCTCTGTGTGAAAGAACGTTAACTCACTGCTCAACAGAGCAACAACACTTACAGCTACACATAAGATAAACATTCACCATTGGAAACTAAATTAAAACAAATGCTCCCAAGTGTTTTACCAAGTGCTTGAAAATGCTCAACTATAGTTTGAGATGCCTTTTGCAGATAAGCTTGTTTTTTGGGTTGAGACACAATGATATTTTTGGAGCAAATCACCCAGTTGGAAAGCAGTAACTCTGGTGCATTACATTTATTTGTTCAGGAATTTTCCCCATATAAGTGCATTTTTACAGAGGTCCCAAAGACAGAGGAAAGGCAAAGTGTTGTGAGCCAAAAAAGATCCAGAGAGGAGACAAGTCTGGATCCATGTTGCTTGTCAGATTTTATCTATTGTAGAAAGTTAAATCTGCTTTCTATGCTTGATCTAACTTCTGTCAGTGGAGTCTGCAGTTGACACAAATCTCACAGGAAACAACTGAGAACTATATAATTTCAGTGTGGTTCTATCATAAATATAACATGGTCCTGAAATTCAGAGCTTCCTCTAAAGTACCTTTAAAGTAAATCATAAATGAAGAAATAAATAACTGAGTGTACTACTCTCCTATGACTCACAAAATGCAGCTCCCAAATTGTTTTTTGCTAATTGTTTTGCTTGACATTTTTACATGTGCTGAACTGGTTGCACACTTTCACTAAATTAAAATAGGCTGCATTAAACAAACAAGTTTAACCCTGAGATTAGTTGTTACTAAACAGAGAGGCTTTTGCCACTGGCAAAGGAAATTCACTAGCATTGCAATATTTCTTAAAAATTTTTTTTGTTAATTTGAGGGTTCATTTCTCCAAGCCTAATATTCGTGTTTTCTTATCAAATGATCAGAAATAAGAAAATTCACATATTTTTCGCAAATAAGGTAACACAGGCTCACTGCCTTTACTGTGCATGAATCAGACATACTTACTGTTTTCATGCACACCCCCAAAAGGTTTATTCAGCCAGTAAAGGGGTGGTGTACAGGTAGCTCGCTAAACTATTAATTTGCTAATACTGTACTGTCATGGTCCAGCTCATAAACCATGACATATAATGGGGGGGGACAAAGCTTTAACTAAAATTCACCAATTTATTAAAGAAAAGGAGTAGAGACCATTATTAACATTATGAGGTGTGCTAATTAGACCTTGACCTCCATATTGCAGAGGTTTACACATTTTCCTCACATGTGACAGGTCCTTGAGAGGGGACATGGGTCTAGCCATTCGGGTCACTAGCCAGTGTACTCCGAATGCTGATCCAAAGCCTGGATAAATGGGAGGGTTGAATCAGGAGGGACATTCAATGTAAAATCAGTGCCGAAACACAACAACATATGTGGGTTCATGGTGTGGCAACCCCCTGAGGAAAAAGGAATAAGCCAAAAGTACTGGTCAGTTATATTAGTCAGCGTAAAACCTAAAATAACCAGGCCAAAGCCAACTAAACAAACAGCATAGTGCTAGGTGGTTAGAGAGAGAGGTTAAAGACTGAGGCAGCCAGCACTTAAATACACCAGGAAGACTGGGCAGCTTCTCCCAGCTGCACTAATTAACTCCGCCTACGAGGAACCTGCCAGACAACACAGAGGGACAGACTGGGGAAGCAAACAGCAGGCTAGGCCAAGGCAGAGGGGCTGCCATGGTGTATAGGGGAACGAGAGGTAATATGAATTATAGTCAGCATATTAGACTTAACACTTGACTAAACTTTTAGTCAATATAAACTGAGAAGGCTTTTTCTTACAATCCAAAGATATGCATCTTAGGTTAATTTGTGATTCTAAATTGGTGGTAGGTGTGAATTTGAAGTGAATAATTATCTGTCTCTCTGTAACCCAGCCATGGGTGAGGCAGTGTACTCCAAGTCGAAGTACAATGGGAAGGGTTACGTCAGGAAGGGCATTTAGCCTAAAATCTTTGCCAAATCAAATATGTAGTTTTATTATAAATTCCATATCAGACAGGTTGAGGCCCTGGTTAACAATGACCACCACTGGTGCTGTTGACCAGCAGGGTGCTAGTGGAAATTATATTACTGTTGGCCCCATGTTTTGATTTGCTACTGCTGCATGCCATTAAAAGTTGTGTTCTCTCCCATAGTCTGTGTCTCTCTTTGCTCATATTTCTCTCTTCTCTTTCCCCTCACCCCCAATCGGTCGAGGCAGATGGCTGCCCCTTACTGAGCCTGGTTCTGACGGAGGTCTCTTCCTGTTAAAAGGGAGTTCTTCCTTCCCACAGTCGCCAAGTGCTTGCTCATGGGGGATCATCTGATTGTCGGGGTTTTCTCTCTAATATGGTAGGGTCTTTACCTTAGAGTATAAAGCACCTTGAGGCGACATTTGTTGTGAATTGGCGCTATATAAATAAAATTGAATTGAACTGAACTGGCCCAAGTCCAAAGGTAGGAGAGGGGGAAGGCATTTTAGGAGGCATGGATGTAGTGAAGGAGGACATGAGGAGGGTTGGTGTGACAGAAGAGGATGCAAAGGATAGGGTGATATGGAGACATATGATCTGCTGTGGAAAACCCTAAAGGGAGCAGCTAAAAGAAGAAGAAAATTGTCTGTCTCTTTGTGTTAGCCCTGTGATACACTGGCATCCTGTTCAGGTGTGCACCCCTTTTGCCCCATGACAGGCAGGATAGATCCAATATACCTTAGTTTCCAACATAGTATGCTGGTAAAGTTAGGCTAATAGTACCAGAAACTTTAGTTCCTGGAATGGACACTTGTAGCAGCTTTACAGCAGAAATATACAGGTTTACAGAATGCTACAAAAACTGTTTTGGTTTCCTCTTTAATGTCAACCATGCTGAGGTAAATTTTTTGAAACTCACTTGTTGTATAAAGGCTTGAAATTATGCGTGATTAAGAGGTGAGGCCACTTAGATTGAGGTAATTGCCATTTCAACTTGTTCTGTGTTCGGCTGGCTGGTTTGGTTGACGCTCTAAGTTGCTGGCTGTTCAGTTTGTCTAATTAGTACCTTGTTTAAAGCATATTTTGCACGGCCTAGTCAGTGTCCCATTTAACATTACATCAAATCATCTTGACAATGTAATCTGATAACTACCATACTCTCCCCACTCATCAAACTATCACTGGTGATGGTGATCACCAAATCCCCTAACTTGAGGCTTCAAAACATTAGTCCATCACCCAGTGAGTGAAATCATAGCGGCTACACCCATCTTTTCTTACTATCACAAGATTCTGCTCACTCTAAATTGCGTGATTACCCCTTACCAACTGGAAAACACATGTTATATTTCTCCATGGAGGCAACATGGATGATGCCAATATTTGCAGACTGGTAGTGAAATTTAAGTTGTCCTTAAAACACGTTTTGGAAGTTATATATTTGTGCTGCATACTGTTGATTGGAGGTTTTCTTGGAATCACTTAACAAGATTTAAAATATTTGAAACCAGCTACTTAGAAACATAATAAAGAATGTACGTGTAATCTAAGTAATATATTAATTAAACTCTGCAAACTGTAGCCCTGATTCTCACTGAGTTCATCCATTGTCTTGTCATGAATATGGTGGAGTTCTTTCCATCAAAGAAACTACACCATTATCAAAAACATGATAATTACCATCCTTTTTCGTGCTGCCTTGTGATTACAAAACTATAGAAAGTCAGTCTGTCCAATAAGCTTGGAAATTAATGAAAAGAATTTCTTGTCAATGCAGAGGAACAGAGAGTGTTTATGTCTGCATGGAACAAGAGCTTTTAACAAATCCTGTAGAAAATCCTCAAAAACTCAGTTAAGAATCCTTTGATTTTTCCTTTTTTTCAATACATAGCTTTTCCCTTTTCAAGGTTTGAGATTGCCTTTGAGTTTGTGGCTTTTGATCTTAATGAGTAAAACCATCTAATAATGACTCGAGACGTATTTACCACAGCATCCACCGCAGCATTCCCAGCTACTCTCTTATTTACTGCATGAATGTTTGCTGAAACGCCCCACATTATTGCATGAGGTTTTTCACCATAAAGTGAATGGCACATTTGGAGAGGGAACACACAGAATGCATGAGAGGACGAAATCAAAGAAAACATGTAGAGGTGGAGGAACTTGAATCCTTAAAATGTGCCTCTCTGTGAGGTCGCTGTGGTTAAAAAGCCACAAAAAACTCTGCTGCCAAAAAAAAATGTAATCATCACTCCTATAGTCCAAAATAACATCTGAAAATTTGAATTTACAAGAATTAGATTTGAGGTTTTTTTATAATGCACATGACCTGTTGTTTTCTTGATTTTTACAGTGAAACTATCGACAACACAAGTATAAGTTTAAAACACTGGATTTGTAGTTGCAGTCCGTTAAATACCATAAATGCATTCACTCAATATAACAACAATGCACTTTTTTCAGTGTGTTACTGATCAAAGTAAACCATACTGATGGCAAGTTGCTGATTTAGCCAGACTGAAGAGTAAAGTAGTAACCTAGCAATCATGAGCAATCCTGTAATGTGTACAGTGTATGCATGAATGGCAGTAACTCTCCCCATTGGTAATTAACACGAAATGAGCAAGCAAACGCTATAGTCGCAAGTGGAGGTTAGACAATGGCAAAAAGTCTGCAGCGAATACAAGAAAAAAGATCACGTTGTTTCGGCAATGCCTTAATTTTACCCTGGCTTAAACTGAACATGCATAAAGACCTATAATTTACAGCATAGAACGTGTTCTGATCTCTTTGTGAAATGTATTTACACCCTTTCCATGAGTCAGCAGCAAAAGGGAGTCTTACTTTTACTCCTTTTGTTCTATTACTTGGGATTTTGATTGCACACTGAATACAGGCAAGAATGACAAGCTGCAGCAAAAAAGCAGAGCCAAGCATTTTCTGACAACTTCATCAGTCCTTGAAAAGAAAAAAAGAAAGAAAAAACAGAGACGAGGACCGGCTGTGTGTATTTACATATATACTGCGCTGACCACAATGAATAAAACACCAGTAAGCCAAGCTCTCCTGGGTCAGTTCAAATAAAATAGAGAGTTTACACTTTCAGTAGTAGGCCATACATAAACATTGTTTCTCTAAATAAAAATATGTGCCAGTAGATCAGCATCATTACATCTATTTTTTTTTTACCCTGCTTTTCTTTATTATGTAAAACTACACCTTGAAAAACATGCAAGCTCTGCACTAATCCTCTCACTTTCCACCTGGTGAATCTGACCCAAATTCACATTTCCCCTGTGCGACCAGGGGACTGTTTTTTATTGAAGCCACGTGTAACAGAGACCACTGACCTGACTATGTACTTTGGCTCATGAGAACAAGAGAAGAGAGGAGATATTTCAGATATTAATAATTCCAAACTTGGAAATGAAGTGTTTGTTATATTCTCAGGCAAAAATGTCCCCTGCTTGAATTTGCAGCACTGAGGTAACTCTTTTATTACAATTCTGCAAAGTAAGGATCTAAAAATAGGAAGGGAGTTAGGGAAGAATGAAAGCTCCTATGAACAGTATAACATCATGTTCAAAAGAAAGCTGCATGTGGCTGAACTTTAGAAACCTGAGGAAAATGTTACCACAAACCTGCTTCCAGCTGGGCAGATCATTTTCTTTCAGTGCATCGATTGTTGAGAAATGAAAACAACACAAACTTCACACGATATTTAGAGGGAAAAATGACAGCATTCAGACAGCGTAACAAAAAATTGCATGTTGTCTAAGCAGAAGGATTGCTGTGCAGAGACACCTCTGCTCACATTGAGGACACAGCTGGTAGTATAGCACAGGTAGGCATTACACATCTCATGAACCATTAGTGTGCTGTGTTACTTTGGCTTATCATGGGTGTAATGCCTTATAATGATAGCCTTAGTGCAGCGAATGAATAAATCAGACCATTATGAAGTGCATTTATGTCTTTGTTTTTTTTTTTTTCTTTTGTTCCTGACAAAAATATGTAGCCTCCAGCAAGCATATCTAGAGCAGTCAACAAATCATGACTTCATAATTGGGGATCTGCTGTGCACAAACACGCTGTTGTCCAGTTTGTCATTAAGATTATATCATATTTGTCGGCAAATGGCAATTTAATGCTAATGTTTTGCAGCTTACAGTAAAATCCTAATGGGCTTTCAGCTTTGAAGTGTAATTTCATCGACAAAGCCGAATCATTTCCAGTCAACTCAGTTATAGTTTCATGTTTTTGGGGGTGCCAAGTCAGTTACAATTCTAGTCCCCATTCGCGACTGTAAAATCAGGATTCAATTTGCCCCCTCTCTGCTGTAACCAAGGGAGAAGGCATGGTGTGCTTTCAAAATGAAGGCAGGATCAATGCAACAGAAAATGTCTGCTTCATAGATCATTCTTAGCCAAGTCTCAATGGAAACAGTGACAATACATTAGACATTATGTATTCATCTTCCTAGAGGCAGTGTCTATTAACTCTGTACCATCTTCCTTAAATATTCAAGTGAGGTCTTCTACTATACTTGCATGACAGGCTGTTATCATTTTAACACTTGATGCTGTTCTTCCTCTCTTGTTGCAAAAATAGAGCATTACAATGGCATATCATGTAGCTATTTGTTTGTTTTCTTATACACAACACTGGTTTTAGTAGCCTTGTGAAAACCAGCTTGAATTTGAAGCATATGTCATTTTGGAGCAAGTAACTGAAATTATGCTTTTATGATTGCATCTTTACTGGGACGTTCCTCAGTTTGCAAGGACTGTACTAGTGCTTTGCATAATTTAACTCTTTCTCTAAAGATATAGCCAACTCTCTATTCAAGCCAACCACTTTGTAAACCACACTATTGCGTTTTTGAAATGTAAATCTATTCATTCAGTCCAACTCTTGCCAGGAATTGTTTTTCATTCAGTTCTGTAACTGTATAAAATTAAGTAAATAAATCTTTGAATGTTTCTTGGAGTTTTGTAATGTTTTGCAGACAAAATAATTATTGCTGCCGTTACTTTTTCAAGAAGCAATTGCTATTTGATTAAGTAGTTTCCCCCATGGGATTAATAAGCGATTCTGATTCTGATTATACCCCTGAAAAGCAGGGATACATGGAATCATCAGTGCTGCCACACCCGCAAATCCTTTGTGTCAAAGTGAGCGCAAAGTAGTGCAAAAAATATTTGATGCAGGATTTGAATTTTGGCACACAGACCTCCACAAGATCTGGAACTGATTAGATTTTCACCCATTTTGAAAATATGGATTTGCTACTAAGTGAAGTTATCTGTAATTTTTTTTCATTTTTATCCATATCTCTGTGACTATTCATCCATTCTGCACAAAGCGAAAACCAAATTGATCATGCATTCATGGTAACACCATGTCATGTCTGCCACCATTGCTGTTTGCTGGTGCCAGTGCTAAAATCGGTTAAAAAAAATTAAAAAGCACATTTTTAGCCTTATATCTGACTATTTTTCTGATCTGTACGAAACAAAAACCAAATTGATCATGGGATCATATATTTTCATTGTGACACCACTCCACCACCGCCACTACCACTGACGCTGCCGCCGCTACTGCCACTGCAAATCCTTCGTGCAAGTGTGATAATGCAAAAATTATTTGATGCAGGATTTTGAATTTTGGCATAGTGATAGACTTCCATGTTATGTGGAACTGACCAGATTTTCAGCTATTCTGAAAATAAGGATTGGCCCCCAGGTGGTGTTTTCTGTAAAAAATGTTTTTTTACTTTATTTATTTATTTTTACATTTTTAGGTATATCTCTATAGCTATTCATCTGATCTGCACGAAACAAAAACCAAACTGATCTTGAGATCAGATATGTTAATGGTGGCATCATGTCATGCTTACCACCATTGCCGTCTGTTGTTGCTGTGGTTTAAATTGCTAAAAAATTTCAGGGAATCAACTTCACTGCTGCACACGTTTGTTCTCATCCAATTTACATTAAAGGGAAAAAAAATCAATGATGGAATCTAGCCTCACATCTCTTCAAGTGGGGTTGGGTCAGGTCAGCATTCAAGAAGAAATTGGAAGTTTTTGCATGTGACCATAGGGAGCTAGTTTGTTTTGTGCTGTAGAGACATGAATAAATGGGGAGCTGGAGCCAATCCCAGCTGGCACCTCACCTCACATTCACACCTATGACCAATTTAGAATCAAAAACTAACTGAACATGCATGTCTTTGGACTGTGGGAGGAAACTGGAATATCTGGAGAGAACATGCGGGCTTCACACATGAGGGACTCAATCAGCTGCTGAATTCAAACCCAGGACCTTCTTGCTGTGAGGCAACAGTGCTAACCACCACACCACTGTGCACCCCACATTATAACATGCAACATGCACTGGAAAATTATTTGAAAAAAATGGGAACTACACATGGTTTTTATTTGCATGAAGTAAACACAGCGGTATGGGCTTTTGCATCTCCACATCTGAAGCAGGTACACACACTAACCAGCCATGACATTTAAGCAGTGAAGGAAACTAAACTAAAAAGGTGAATACCATTGATCATATCATTACACTACAATATCCTGCTAGGTTGTTGCATTCATATGGATGTTTATTTGACATGAACTACCCACCCAAAAACTGGTGCAAACCAAGCATATCCCCATGGCAATGGCACTCCATGCCTATCCTAACCTTACAATGTGCCCTACCACACTGCAAAAACCTGCTGAGAAACAGCTATGTGAACAGACTGAAAAAGCTCTACCCAGATCCCAATATGCAGGATGCGCCAGAACAAGTCTGACCCATGGTGGCCCCACCCTACAAACAACAAGAAGCAGAGGACCGTGGTACCCCACACCACAGGACACCCCAGAGGTCTTTCATCCATATCCTGAAGGGTAAGAACTGTTTTGACAAAACACAGGGTCCATGCAATTCTATTGACTATTGATTGTTGTATATACAACATAGGCCTAAACACATGTTAAACTCTTATCAGGTGATAACTGATCACATAAAAATCCTCCATGTGATCAGAGCAGAATTAACATGTGACATTTTTGTAATGGCTTGCAAATTAAATTAAATGTATTTGAATATGTTACTGAAGATGTTATCATTAGAGGCATTACTCTATTATCCATGATTTCAGTGGGGCATCTTATTTCTGTGTCGACAAGATTAAAGGGAGGAACTGAACGCTGCAGTTTTTTTTTCCATGAACATATGGATGGATATTGAATGTTTGCACAACATCTGCTCTGAGGTAGTGACTGAACATCACTGTATACTGGTAGTGTTGGTGCATTCTTATGACTGTTTGCACAAACTGGTCATAGTCAGGAATGATCTTAGTTTTCCTTTATAAAGTGTTTTTATTTAATGCATTATTTATTTATTTATACTGTACACACTTGCTAGACTTAGTCTGAAACCTTTTTATTGTATATATAGCTACAGTAATTGGTTTTTAGTTGTTTACTATAGCCTACATTTCACAGCAGAGTGTTATAAAAAAAAGCCCAGAAGCGCAGAAATAAGGAGTTTTCTCTTTTTAAATAACCAACTCTCATGACAAAGGTTTCTTATTCTTCTGTGCATTATTCATCCTTCTCATCCAATTAGAACAAATCTTGGTTCAGCCTCATTATCTTGTGTTGTTTTTATTAATACTAATGATCCAGGTGAAAACTGCTGCTCACAATAAAAAATAGTATGTTATTTATATGCTTTGAGTAAGGTGGATTTCGGTAATTAATGGCCTTGCACTTTTTGTGCTTCCCTTCTCCTGATTACGCCGGGGAATGCTGATTAAAATATTGAGTCCACCTTCACAAGCTGGAGTAAATGTAGCAGAACCAGCCTGTGCTTTGACACATGCATAAGACCCGAACACCCATGAGATATATGCTTAATATTAGTCTAAATGCGCCCGGTCATAATTGGGATCAGGGTCCCGATCCGGGCACTGCCTGTTGATCCGCTCCGGGTTTTGCGTGCTGTTCTTGCACAGCCAGCTGCTGCAGAGCAAGGGACCGGTGCGCCGTTTCTCCTCGCCTTGTTTGCCTCCAGTCCGGCTGTAGCTCCGACTGTCTGCGCGGCGTGTGGATGAGGCGCAGAGGGAACAGCCGGGAACGCACCGAAAAACAGCCTAAAGAAGTCGCATTATCCCTCTTCGGGCTTCATCTGTGAACCCGACCGCTGGAGACTTCAAGAAAGACTTATCGGTGCGGGAGCCGCTCTCGGAGTTTCATTTTTTGTAACGAGACGGGGGCGCATCTCGTCTCCTTGAAGTGATCCTTTTTTTATGCAGTCTATCCGTAGCGCTCCCGTCGGAAGGAGCCGGGGTGCATGCACAAGAGGAGGAGGAGGAGGGTGAGGAGGGGGACTACCGATCATTACTTTTGAACAGACCCTTCGCTATGGAGCTACTCGTCCGGTCTCGGACGCTTTGGCTTGAAGAAGAATAGATACCTGCCACGGGAGGAAAAAAACCCCACCTTGTGTCCGCTGAGAAGAAAGTGGAGCATGCAGCCGATCCCCAGCCGTCTTTGTGCGACCCGCCGCTTAGTTTCTGGGGGCCTCTTCTGAAAAAAAAAAGGGAGAGGAGAAGAAGGGGGACTCCTGGTGTTGATCTGAAATTCACACTCCGCGCCGGGATCCGTATTTTTGGCACGGCGTACCCGCTGTAAGTAGCCTTTTAAAGCGGATGTTTGAGTCTTTCAGAGGAGATGCTGGGTTATGCCTCGCTGAATCAATACCATTTATTTACACTCCCAGGATAGGATAAGGCAAATGTCAGAAAACGGGCCCACGGGCTCCTCCAGCAGTTTAAAACTGTTGTGATGGGATCAATACATAAAGCCCAGAGTGGACGATGTTATTTTTAAGACTTTTAATGAATATGAAGTACTATATATATATATATATATATATATATATATATATATTATAAGTGAAG
>VUQH01031123.1:0-28552 GCA_015106775.1 Etroplus canarensis | reverse complement strand
AGGGAAAATAATAAAAAAAAAAAAAAATCTTCATTTTTTTTTTTTTTTTTTTTTTTTACGAGAATGGGGCACCACAAGAGCAATCGTGACGATTAAAAAAAGAACATAAATAAGTTGTTGAAAATCGGTTTGCTTGTTTTAACTGGTGTTTTGCCCACCACAGTCTACATCTAAAATGCTGCAGAATCAATTTATTTCTGCTTTCTGGTAAAATAAATAGTTTAATTCCAAATTCAATGGGTGTAGATGTAATGACAGAGCATTCAAGCTTTGTATACCACTCTGAGCACCTTGTGGTGTCGGATTGTTTTTCTGTCGCAGAGATAATATTTATTTCCAATTCTGTGCAGCTGTTGTTTGTCAGAGAAGGAATGCGGCAAGACATTGTTTATTTTGATGGATTTGCCTTTTTTCTCCTTTTTTGTGTGGATACATGGCCTAATGTTCACTGCAATTTTAGGCAGGTTAAATAGATGAAAATAAACACTCACACATTTGCACTGTGCATAAAGAGAAACAAAAAAGGCCATTTCTTTGCTTTGTGCATGCCCTTACTTTGAAAATAGGATCAGCATAGGTTAATAGTGAAAGAAAGTGCAGCGTGTGAGATGTTATTACACAGAGACAGGGAATGGAAATGCCATTGGAAGCGCAGTAGGGGTCGTTGGCCCCTTCATGGTCATCTTGCTTCTGGGTAATAACATGAGCCAACTGCTGCCCAACCTTCTAGAGAAGAGAGCTTGCTCCTTCCTCTCCCTTCTTTGTTTGGACAAAATAAGATCACAAAAATTGTGGAAGAGGTAAGTGTAGAAGAACAGTTTTCAGTGTTGAACCAAAGAGCAGGATGGAGGGGGAAAAATGCAGGACTTCACCTGTCATCTTCACTCATGGCAGGCGGGTTTGACAGCTGTCTTGTTCAATTCCTTAGACTCGTTTGCTGTGAAAAGTTGGACAAATAAATGGACAGGAATAGGGGAAAGAAGGACTGATGAGTAATGGTAGATGAGACAGATTTACATATGGTCATCTTAGTGGAGAAATACAATTTAGATATGATGCACAGCCCTCTTTCTTATGAATGGTTGAATTCTCTTTTCCTGTTATACTGCCTGTTCTTAGGCTGTCTACAATGGCCTCTGACAGAACTCAAAGAACAGGGCTCCCTTCATTGTGTATGTGTAGGAGGATAGGGCAGGAGAAATTGCAATAGCAACTGTGGTAAGTTTGGTGAGTCAAGAAAGAGGTGAGAGTGGAGTAGAAACCATGCTGTGGTGTGCTGAGCTGAGCCTGGTTCTTCAAATTATTAAAGAGCTGCTGAAGAGGAGAGGTACATGCATTCCGCTCTGTTGAGGTTGCTATCGGCAGAGGAATTGGCATCAGCGCGCCTTCTGAGATGGATTTCATCCTGGGTGAGTGTTGCTGCAAAATGGTCTAGAGTCTACAAAGTAGTGTCTGAATCTTAGGGGATGACACCAAACTGATATTTACCGGTGATGCTCTTAAGAGGGCATCACCAAAAATTTTTTTGAAACAACACTGAAGCTGCACTCTTGCCTCTTAGCCAGAGGAGGAAGAAAAATACACAACAGAGGAGTGGGTTTAAAGAAAAAAGAAAAGGGCATTTTGTTTATTTAACAAAGTGCTTCAGGGTGAGTCTCTCGCTCACTGCAAAATCCTATCATAGCCATTTTGTGGCTTGCCTCAAAAATAAAGAGACAGATGACTGGAACGAATGATTATGTGTTAGGGTAGTTAACTCGATGGATAGATATATGGTCTCGCTCCTTTTCACCGAGATCTGAGGGAGAAAAAATTCTCTCCTATACTACCACCTCCTGTGTGTAAAATGACAGTTAACTTTCCCCCACTGGTTTAAAAATGGATGTTTAATGATCAACAGAGGCTTGGAGCTTAGGTCTAGTAGTCACGCTGGTTCTAGATGCACTCACCGTGGAGACTCCACTAAGAAAGCTACCTCCTCGGTGTTGTTAAGGAGCATCCTGCTCAAACACAGACTGATTCTTGAGTGATGGATCATCAGAGGTCTCTTTGGGGTGTGTGTTAACCCTTTAGAGTGTGCAGATCTTGCTCAGTAGGGGAGCCGTCAGCAGCATGTGATGGATGTGTCCTAGGTCTTTAAGCTCCATATATCAGAAGATTAGCACTGACCTGTGAGTTGTCTGGGCCGCCCTCAGAGCTTCTTCTCCAGCACTGGCTGACATTAGCATATTAGGACACTGCTCTGTCTCAGGGGAATATGAAGATAGGCTTCTTTATTTGGTTCTGCCACAGTATAGGTCACAGGAAGTGTGCAGATTAAAGGCTGAAGGCTTTGTGTTGGTATTAGGTGTATCTGACAGGTCATCTGTCTTGAGCTGAGGAAGTGCTTCTTTCGTCTTCAAATTCCTAAATAGTATCATATAATTATCCTAGAAATTGAAGTTCAGGCCATGCTTCACTGCAGAAAGATCTCCTTGTTCATCCTTCATGGTATTCATGAATCATATAAAAATGTAAATGAGTCGGCTGATGTGGGGTAACATTGTTATTTCTCAAAGAGATTGGAAAAGGTATACACCCGCACCCATGTTTTATTTTCCAAATGAGTAATCTTCAGGGCCTCCGTGTGTGATGGACAGCATGAATTCTACTATTAAGTGCTTTCACACAAACAGCACAGAAGCATTTGCTTCCTGAGAAACTACTTAGTGGATTACAGGGCTAAATTGAATATAATATTGGGGTTCTTGCACTTCCTTCAGTTTTGCTGCAGATTCTTACAAATGATCATAAAATGCTTCCACAGTTAGTGCTCTCATGCAGTGCATTTTCTGTCCAACACTTAAATGTCACCTCCCACGGTATTGCTGGCATTTGTTCTTGTTGTGTCTTTATGTACAGAAAAAATACTTTAAATGCCAATTTTTCAGGGAGCTGTTTTGTTGTGTTGAAAAAAGAGGCACAGGATCACCTGTAGTGTGCCGACTCTTTGTCTGCCATGTCTAATGGCTATTTGATGCCTACTTGGTGTCACCCGGTGCCTTGTGATGAAGCCAACGTATTTTCAAGGTGAGGAGATATTGTCAAAGCCCTTGAATGTTTCTTGGGCTTTGATTGGCAGGCGTTGTCACAGAAGATGAGGAGTGGTGGGAGTCACACAGCAAAGAGAATCTATTACCTAGGATTGCAAGGCGTGCTTTCACAATGTGTCAGTGCAGTCAGCCATCTTGCACTCTCTGTGTCAGGAATAGTCCCTCTTCAGTGCAATGAGGGAGCAGCTTTCAAGTTTAATTTTTCTGGTTGCCGTAAGTGATATTATTGATGTTTTTTACTCGGGTTTCATACGATGATGAATTAGCTTGTAAAACCAAAAACATTTAGGCGTTCATCACCGTCAGTGTGTAATCTATTTTGTGATTGCTGGCATTCAATATAAAAAAAAGAAAGAAAGAAATGTAAATGGAATTCTGGCAAAAAAGCAATATAGAACTCAGAATTCAGCTGAGCCCTTTCTTGTGGAGTTGTGCTGATTTCCGACATTTCAAAAGCCTCCTTAATACACACTGAGAGGGACTGCAGGCTCTTAGACTTGCAGCGAGAGAAGGAAGCCTGTTGTTGATCAGCCAAGCAAATCAGATCTTGATATTTGAAGAGTGGAGTTGTGATTGCTAATCACTCCACTGCTGAGTTTTAATTAGGAGACTCATAAGCATTCTGTCATTTCTCTGCAGAGCATAGTCAAGCATCAGATGTACTTAAGAGAACAAATAATTAGTTGTCTTAGTAGTTAGGGCTACCAAACAAGCACAGGCACAGTTTTTTGTAGTATAGATTAATTAGTATCTTATTCTATGTACTTGTATTGATTAGAAATATTACTGCATAACTGTGCTTAATTTGAGCCTGTGTGCTTTTCACATCTTAAATCATATCTTGATCTCATTAAAATGTGAAATAGAGTTGTTTTGAGCTAAGCGGCTGTTCGAAGACACTTTCTTCATGTGCTTATCACCAAAGAAGCTTTAAACTATTTTCTTCGGGTTATTGGTATAGATTGGACTGAGCTTATTTTGAATGGGTAGGTTTCTGTCCTGTGCTCCTAAGACCTTTGTTAGGACATTTTAATTACAGCAGAGCTGGATGTAATTGATCTAGGCTTAGAGGGATTTCACTGTCAATGAGAATGAGCCTGGGCGTTAATACAGCCTAGCAAACGCATCCACCTCTGTGCCACACTAACACACACACACTCACACACACACCTACACACTCACACACACACTCTCACTCATGCAGAGGGCTGGTGGAGACAGGAGGAGATACATGGTGGCTATCGTTTATTTCAGCGAGGCCTCTGTGTTTTATGTGTAAAGGGTAAATCAGCCTTGCAGGACTACTTACTTGATAGTGCAGATGAGTCTAGCTCTACCTTTGCTTTAACATATCTGTTGTCCACATTGTTGGCACCTGGAGTGTTCTCTTACGAAGCACTTTCTTCATTGGTTCCATGTTGTCACCCACAATCTTAAAATTTTTATAAGGCTGTTAGATAATGCTTCCCGATGAGGGTGAATTATTGATGGTCTTGTTCGTATGAGTGGGACAGGGCAGGCTTTTAACTCTCTGAGCTGCTGGGTCTCTTATCCGGTAACTAAGGGACACCGCACAGACACCCAAAGGAATGATGTACTGGAGGAGGGAAAAAATGGAGGCAAGGGACTGAAAATAAAATAAAAGAAGCATGCATCCTTTACACTACTGTTGAGCTAAGCCACAGCACAAGGGAAACTTGGCAGTAGAGAAAAGCATTGCATCGACTGAAGCTTTTTCTTTGTTTTTGAAGCATTGAGAAGTGGTGTGGTGGCCGTGTATTGTTGCTTATATTTGTTGATTTTTACAGGAATACATAGAGAAGTCTGCCCGTGCTTTTTTCTCATTTTGTAGAAACACAACATTCAAGTTTAGTACACTTGTTAACACAGGATGTAATGTGAAGAACAAAATGCGTTTTTGGACAATGAGGATGCAAATAAACTTTGTAACCTGGGTGGGGCTGCAAAAATTAGTTGATAAATCAGTTAAGCGGTCAAAGGAAAATTAATACATTTATTGTTTGGCTTCTCTCTCTCATAATTAAAGATTGCTTGATATACTTGGGTTTTGGTCTTTGGTTGGATATAAGAATAAGAAGTAGTCATATTAGGGACAGGGCTTTTTCACTGCCTTGTGTTGTTTTATACAAGAAATTAATAATTAATTCATAAAATATATCGCCAGCACATGAATATATAACGAAACATAATCGTTAGTCCTTTAATTGACATGAGTCTGTGTGATTTTAATTGACTGTTATCAAAAGTGAAGTGCACATGTCCTTTCACAGTTTCAGAATGGATAAATGTGGTTATAAACTTTCAAGGTTCTGGTATATATTTGATCCAAAGCAACATAAATAGTATTTATGAATGTTCCACACAGCCTTGAGTCCGATTTGTGTTTTTAGTGAAAGTGAGGTTAGAGCTGCTCTTTTGACCTCAATAACAAAACTGTGTAAACTTGCTGCACACAGAGTGCCTGTCTGTGTCTGTGTCTTTTGAAAATGTAGCTGTGTTTTAGTAAAATCAGACCTTAACCATTAATTGTACGCCAGCACACCCTGACAGCTGTCCTGATTCTTATAGCACAGACTTTCATCATTGTTCCAATTCATTCTCTCTCCTCTCGTTTGGCCCTCATGTTTGCATTACAATGGCATGAGCAGGACAAACTGGTCGAAATACTGGTAAAGCATATAATTTAACATGCAGGAAATCAGCAGTGTTGTCCTTTGAGCTACATTTTAGATTTAACTCTAACATCTGCAGTTTTTAGCCTGAAAAATTTTACATTTGGCCAAAACAAAATCTGTCTTTTGTCAAATTGTTGCAGGTTTTGATGCATTTAAGGAAAAAAACACTCTGTCTAATATCATATTCAGAGATTAGAAACATATCCAGTTGTTTAGTGGCTGTGTTTTGTGTGTATATTTTGTCTATTTTGATGTGTTGGAGGTCATGTTGCATCGATCCGTCAACCCGCTGTGGTCCATCTTTCACAATGAAAATTTAAAGTAGTTTACAGCTCAATCAGGGATAGTCACTCTTGAATAATAACCCCGAGACTGTCTCAGGGAAGACAGGAATGGCACAAGAAAGCAATTATGTACAAAGAAACGAGAAAAACAAGTCCAACCAGTTTCCATTTCCCACTGGAAATGCTGTAGATTGATGTCTGTGAGTTGGTTTCCAAAGGAACAGACAGAGGGGGTGGACAAATTAATAGAGACCAATACTGATAACAAAAAAACGATTTGCATAGAAAACAAGTGCAAAAACTATCCAGGACATCACATATGTGCATATTAAGTTCATGGCTCATTTCCAGCTCAGTACAGCCCAGTGGTGGATGTGGACAATATGTTTAATTAGTATCTTGATATTATAAGCATGGGTCAAACACTGCATCTCTACAAAATCAGTTTTCTAATCAGTGCTTCAATTCAGAGGAGTCCATTAATAAATGCTGTTAGATTTGAAAAGACCAGAACAAGTCAAGATTATTGAATTTTAAAATATTTTTAAACAGACTTGATTAAAATAATCTTGAATAAAAAAAAAATCAGGTTCAAAACTGTCCCTTTGGGATGTGCAGTGTATCTATGAACTTAATAGTATTTTCTGGCTCCTCATAAAAACTCACACACTCATATTAGCTGCCACAATTAACATGTCATCAATCGTACCCAATTTTCGCTTTTGCTCTTTTTTAATTAAAATTTAACTAAATT
This sequence comes from Etroplus canarensis, assembly GCA_015106775.1. NCBI lineage: Eukaryota > Metazoa > Chordata > Actinopteri > Cichliformes > Cichlidae > Etroplus > Etroplus canarensis. The sequence goes on along the minus strand of VUQH01031123.1, from coordinate 21,726 downwards.
TCAGTTACTTCTCTGATGAATGGTACTTAGTTGAATATACAGTAATGAGTCAGCTTCAAAAGAGACTAATCACCACATTTTAACATGAAAGTAACAGCTCTGAGAAGTCATTTCTTAAATCAGCAGGTATTGGGCACAAAAAGGAAAATGAGTGTAAAATCCTGACAGTGTAAATCCAACACTGTGTGAGGTGTTGTTCATAATTATTATGGTTCTGAGAATATAATACATGCATTTCAGTGTTTTTCGGTATTTGAAGAAATCTGCATTTTTATTTGAAATAAGAAGCCAAGTAATGGCCAAACATTACAAAATTAATAAGCTAAGCAAAAAAGAATGGTCAAAATAATGTGATAATCACACTACATGAAATGTAAAAGTGGTCTCTCGTACTGAGAAAGCCCATCAGTTTACACAGTGTTGAGCATCTTTGAGATTATTGTATTGGTTTCACAGCCTACAACTTCACTGTTTTGGTCCACTCTCCATGCTCTCATGTTGTCATTTACAGCAGCAGCAAGCAGTTGTTTTTCAGGAAAAAAGCTTTAAAAACCCACTGCACACTACCTGCCCATCAACAAACCACAGACAGACAAATTTAGCAACTAGCCAATAATGGAGCATTTAGCAGCTTGAGAGCCAGATATTTCCCTTGGGAGTTTTGGAGACCATGGCAGAGCTAAAAGAGAGGGGTATATTAGCCAGAAATGTGACTCCAAATGAATGATAATGCTGTTCTCTGACTGCTGGATGTGTAATTAGGCCCTTGTTTGCTAACAGATTGGATAAAAAATGCTTGGTCATCATATGTCAGCGTTGTGTTTACAGCTTACTCTGCTGGCCCTAATCCTCAAATCGAACCGATCAAAGGAAAAGTGAAGTGGAGCAAGCATTTGAGAGAAACTTTTAATAAGAAGCGCTAATGACAAAAAAAATCTGGGAGGTACTGGGGTTCAGCAAGCTCTTGTCAATCACTGAAAGACAGACAGCTGATGTCAATTAAAAGGTCAAAAGCACAGATACACAAATATGTGATATGGACAAAAATATTGAAAATCAATGAATTCAGGTGATTCATTCAGTCCTGTTGCCACAGGTGTAGTTTGCCTTTACAAACATGTATTAAAGAATGGGTTGTTCTAAAGAGCTCACTGAATTCCACCATTGCAACTAGTCAGTTCGTGGAATTTCTTCCCCCTAGATATTCCATGATCAACTGTAAGTACTATTATTCCAAAGTGGCAGCATTTGGGAACCACAGCAACTCAGCCATGAAATGGCAATCCACATTAAGTTACCATGCGGGGGTCACTGAGTACTGAGGTTCATAGTGCAAGTTTTAAGTCGCCAACACTATGCTGACTCAATAACTGCAGAGTTCCAGACCTCCTCTGCTATTAACATCAGTGCAAATACTGTGTACTGGGAGCTTCATGGCATGGGTTTCCATGGTTTAGCAGCTGCATGCAAGCCTTACATCTACAAGCACAATGCCAGGCATCAGATTGAGTGGTATAAAGCACGCTGCCACTAGACTCTAGAGCAGTGGAAGCTTGTACTGTGGAGTGACACATTACACTTCTCTATCTGGCAGTGTAATAAATGAGTCTGGGTTTGGTGAATGCCAGGACAACGTTACCTGCCCAACTCTAATGTATGGTGGAGGATGGATAATGCTATGGGGTTGTTTTCCTGGAGCTTGGTCTGGGCCCCTTAGTTCCAGTGAAGAAAATTTTAATGCTTAATGCTTATAAAGAAATTTTGGACAATTGTGTTTCCAACTTCGTGGGAACAGTTTGTGGAAGGGCCTTTTCTGTTGCAACATAGCTTTACCCAAGTGCACAAGACAAGGTCCTTAAAAACATGGTTGTATGAGTTTGGCGTGGAAAGCTTAACTGGCCTGCACAGAGCAACCCCATCAAGCACCTTTGGAATGAACTGGAACAGAGATTACGAGCCAGGCTCTCTTGTCCAACATCAGTGTCTGACATCACAAACATTCTTCTGAGTGATTTGGCAAAAATTCCCACAGACACCCTCCAAAATCTTATAGAAAGCCTTCTCAAAAGAGTGGAAGCTGTTCTAGCTGCAAAGGAGGGATCAACTCTTTATTAATTCCTTTGGATTTAGAATAAGATGCCATAAAAGCTCCTGGAGGTGTAATGTATAGGTGGCCCGATATTTTTGTTCTTTTAGTGCGTCTACTAGGATATCTGGTAAATGCATCAAAACTATGACCTTAAATTCATATGTCACACACCATGATTTGAATCATATTGTTTTATCAGCTAAATATCATTGCTGTTATAAACTGGTAATAGCGAGCGTGATCTCCTTTAAAAAATACTTTAATCCAATGCCAAATCGTAAACATGCAGTTAGTTACCTGGCACTGAAACACAGACAAAATAAAATTGTGTTAAATGTTTTTCTTGAAATCTAATGAGTTTACCTGCAGAGAAAACCAGTATGTGTCTGCTGTCGACTGTTAAACATGGTGGTGGGTCCGTAATAGCATTGGCAGCCTTCTCGCGGGACTCATTAGGTCTGACGATTACTCCACACAGTGGTGTAATGGCCAAGGTGTATGAGGCAATTTTACAGGACTACTGTTACTGCACCCCGTGTTGCAGTGGTTTTATGAATTAAATCAAATTCCTAGTATGGTTTCCCCTGTCACCAGATATAAACTTCCTTTAACATCATGGAAAACCCTGTAGAGAAGAGTGTGGAGTCAGTTTCCACCTCCCTCGACTCTCACACAGTCAGACGTTACTCCTGTAATTATACACTTTCACACTTGTAGAAACTGTAGTCTTACTGCAGTCTTAATACTTTTCATATCAACACATTTTCATATATTCATTCACCGTAGATCCCACGTTGATATCAGTTATTGTACATATAGAATAAACAGCTTTTATTCCATGTTTCATTTGATTTGTATTATGTGAGTGAGCACTGGAAAGTAGGTCAGTTCAGTATCAGTATTATTAGATCGGTGTAATTGTTTTACAGTTTTGGGTTGACCAAGTAAATTATTTCAAGCAAGTTATAGTGAAATAACAAAATGAGCTAAGTATTTCTTTTTCCTGAATATTTGAGGTTTTCTGGATCATTCAGAAATGTTTGGCCATATTTTCGTCATCATTTAAATGATTTGGGTGTTTTGTTTTTCTGTCTCTACAAATCCCACATGTACCAGTTTACAGTGACATAAAACAAACAATTGATTATTTTTAAAAAAAAGTTGTTGTTAATGCTCTGCCAGTTGACTCATTGCTGAAGTCTCCTCCGTAGTGTAGTGGTTCACACATTCGCCTCACATGGGAAGGGTTCGTGCTTCACAACCGAAAGAAGACACAAGGGCCACAAGCCAGTGTACTCCTAGTGTGGGTTCTACGCCCAGATAAATGGGAGGGTTGCATCAGGAGTGTGTAAAATCTGTGCCAAATCACAAGTGCGAATTCATCCTCTGTGGCAACCCCTTGGAGAAAAACAAAGAAGCCAAAAGGTAATTTATTTTAGCTGACTCACCGCTAAGTCTTAGCTTATTTTGTGTGTGTCATATGGTGATATACACTAAGTTGCCATTATGTGTATTTTACTTAAAACAGATGCAGCGAAATGCACTCCTCCTGCAGTAAATCCTCCCTTAATGAAAGTTACAATGCTCATTTTTTGTTGAAAAGGGTTTGTTTCAACCTTCTGATCATTTTAGAGCTGTAACTTGTGCAGCTGCTTACACTGTGAGTGCGTATTGATATGAGACGTAATATTTATATTTTTTGGCATTGGATTTTTTTTTGTGCTTAAAAAAACAGCACGGGTGTATTTGTGTGTGTGTTGTTTTTTTAGATTTCACATTTCATTTTCCAAAATATATGCCATCATCAAATGAAGCTCACACAAGAATATACATTTTGTTTCTTGTAAAAGTGTATGTCTGTTCAGATAAATGAAGACTTTTATCCTGGCATTTTCCAAAATATTTTAGTTAAAAAATTATATTGATGCTGATAAAGGTACTCCCCTAGCATATTGGCTTCTCAAATGAAATGCATGAAGAAGAGACAGATTAAATATCCAAATCAGAGCCGGTCCAGTTTTTTAAAAAAAGAAAAAAAAAAGAAGCTGATGTCTTTGTGTGTTTGAGTCATACATGAATAATAGAAAAAACAAGTTTTTTTGTGATTGTGAAATGTGCATTTTCTAAATGTACCCATTAACTTAACCTTGTTTTCTATAAAAAATCTTCTTATGATGCGTTTAAATACTGAAGCAAAATTTCTGTCATCATGGTTACACTTTTGATGGCAGCCTAGAATTAACATGGACCAATGAATGTCAGTAACTTTGGGCACTGAATTAGCAAAGTCTTCAGACTTCCCGCAGTAAAATACAGCCCACATGCTGACTATACATACATTATGTAAAACAGACAATTTTTGACAAAAACCACTTTAAATGCGCTTTAAATTGGACAAACATTATAGTGAATATAATCCAGGAACTTGATGAAACCACAAGGATAGACATATCACAGTATGTGAAGTGAGCCATGAAGAGCTCATTGTGGCAACACAGTGACTGCATTAAATTGTTCCCAGTCGAGAGAATCCATATAACTTTAAATAGCTTCTAAAATCTGTATGAAAATGCAGGGAGCATGAAGTGTAAACCAAGATGTCAGGAGAGACATAACAACTTGTTTGAGTGATGTACACTGTCATGTCCTTGTGATAAAAATAAAATCTGACTCTGTGTGGAACATTAATGTAAGAGCTCCATGGCTAAAATAAGTGAGGGAATGAATGCAGTATTGGCAGAATTTAAATGAGGTTTCATTTGAAGCTGAATTTAATTTTTATTCAGTAATAATTAAAATAAATAATGGAAAATGTGACTTTGCTAGATGACAAACTAGACATATAATCAATAATCTGACTTCCTTAATTTTTTAAAAGCCCAAACCATTCCCTTTTTGTAGTTATTCTTTGATTTACTCTCAAAAATGACTAGCTTCCTTTTGACAATCGAATTGAGAAAACCCAAGTGAGATAAAGAGAACTCCTTTACCCTGACTTTTACTTGACAGGATACACCCTGCTTTCTGATTGGTAGTCCCTGCAGGACAGGATGTTCTACTTGAGGCTGGAAAAAATATTGTCAGCTCCTCTGGCTGGTTGTTAGTATGTATTTTCCTTTATATTTCTTATTTTAAAAGATACTACAATTGACAAGCAGTCAAAGAACAGTCAGAAGTCTAGAGTAGAAGTTGGGGATGTAAATGGTTATTTAAATTGTTGGCATATCCGCACAGTATTTTTTTCTCTTAATTAATCAATTACTTGGCTTACATGTCCTAAATGTCCTTGAGATTTAAACAAACAAATAATGCTGTAATTTACATAGAACTTCAGTTAAGTTAGAAAAAACAACATGTTGTGATTTACATGTATTTAAATGTCTAAATCAAGCACCCTGTGACTTCATATGTCCCCTTACTTCTAAAACCAAATCTATGCCAGTGCACTCATTTTAAAATTTCTCTTGCCGTTCCAGCATCTGATATTTGCCGCCCTCTGCATTACTTGTGGAAAAATGTCATTTAAAACAGAGCATGTCTGTAAATTTTAGCTCCATCTGAATCTTGCCATGTCAGTAACTTATGTGGCTTTGAATGCTTGGACCTCCTGTGTCAAGCAGGAATACACTCCGATAATACCTCAAGTCAGCCCCTTCCAAAATGGCAACCTTCAGATACTTTGCAAATAGTGTGTCACTTCCTTCGTCTGTTCTGGATTTTATCCCAAAACTGAGATCACTCTGGGCTGCATGCAAGAGTTCTTCTCTGATGCTCTTTCTCATTGTTTAAACAAGTTGCTGTCATTGGCGGAAATTATGTTGGATTATTATGATTTGATTTCTGGTGTGATGGCAACACATGAATGAAGTTCTGCAAAGCTGGCTACTGATTACACAGATTTTGCCTCGACTGCATGTTGTTCATTAACATCACAGATGTTATGTATTAGCGGTTACATTCTACTAAAAACCAGAGCAGTCTGCATAGGGCTATAGTGTGTAAAAATTTAACATCATATCAGTGCATTTTTCCCTGAAAGGTGTGAACATCAACATATCACCCACTGGAAATGTGGTGAAAGTGAGTGAATCTGTTGTTTTGAGTGTGTTGCTCATGTTTAGTAAGGTTAGATGGGAGTAATATTGCCAGGCCAATCATGGTTTGCCTTATAAAAATGTAGTTGTAGTGAGCTGGAGGTATGTATTGTGTGTGGGAGTGATAGCATTATGCGTGGAGGAGGTGAGGAGTAAGGCTTTCAGTAAATTTATGAAGAGACTGATTGAAAGGAGAAACCTCTCTTTTCCGAGTCAGTGTCAAGCTGCTCTCTGCTCCTCTCCGGTGACCCTACTGCTCAACCAACTGCTCTCAGGTCAGTCTATTCATTTCAGTGCCAAACAGAAACAGCTACAGGGCTCAAAGTAGCCTATAGCTAGATATTAGTAAATAAAACTGACATCTCTGTCATTTTCTCCCTTTGTTTTCTTTTATTTATTTTAATGCATGTGGTATAATTTAGCCTTTGTAGAATATTTGGCCGGGTAATCCAAAAATATGCGTGTCACAGCGGTGACGTTTGCCAAGTTCAGAATAAAATCAGCACTAAAATTAGCACTCATTAAATCAGTTGATTGGCAGACAAGTAATCTCCAGCAATTTTGATAATGTATTACTTGTTTAAATCACTTATCAAGCAGAATGCCAAATATGTACTGCTATAACTTCTCAAATATGAAAATTAATTAAAAAGTGGGAAGGAAAAGGTGCAAAAGAAGCACACACTGTCTCATATGAATCTTTCAAAGCCATATTTTCCTAAGAAACTCATTGTGGAAACACACAGTTCCCTAAAGACCCAAACAAACCATGCAATATACATGTAGACTGGAGCAAAACATAATTTTCTGTTACTTTGCAGAATTTTTTTGTTGCTCTAAAGAGATTAATCAAAAACCCATAAAAGTGTTTGATCAAGATATTGTTTTTACTCTAAAAGCACAGGACTAATCTTAAATCTTCTCAGGACATTTGGTAGTCTTCACTCTTTCTGTATGTACAGCTTCAACTTATTTGTTGTCTTTTCTTTTTGAACAGTTTTGGGGTTCAGACTGTTATTTTACCAAACTGGAAGCTTTTTATTGACAGCATTTTAAAAATTGAGATTAATCTATGGATTGAACAAAGACCGATGATTGCGTGGTAAAAATAATTGTTAGTTGTTAATTTTGCTTTTGACAGGCAAAGCTGACTGAGATCATAATGGTAATTATTTTAGGCAGCTGTCATTATTTGTTGACAGGTGATTTCAACTACTAGCGTCAACAGAAGAATCCACTTTTACCCTTTTTCCAAGTGTCTGCTCCCCCGCACAACTCTTTTTGAAGACTACACACCATCCTCTCTTCATTTTGCTTGACACTAACCTGGTTGTTCAGCCTGGGTCTTCTTTGTTCTCTTCACTTTACTAAGCTTCTTTGCTCACCCCTCTCTGTTTCACCATGTCCATTTGCCCGCTGGCACTCTATCTTATCTACTGCCTCAATCATTTGGCCAAGAGCCGCTGAACACACCAACTGTTGTGTGCTCTCAATAAAATAGTGAAGCTTTGCACCTTTCAGGGTTTTTTGTGTTAGGGCTCTTTGAGCTGCACTGAAGACCATTTCTACTTAAAAGCATGTTATCCACAAAGGTCTCCTTTTAATCAGGAGCCATTTATCCCAAAAAGAAAACAAGGCGAAACTGAAGCTGCCTTGAATTGCAGTTTTGCATATTTACTTGTTACAGGAACTCATTTCGACCCTGTCATCTACAAACCATCTTAAAAAAAATACCTGTTGATGTATGAATTATTTATGGGCACTGAGCCAGTAGTAATTATAAGTGAATAAGTAGCACGTGCAGGCTAACGGGAGCTCATCCAAAAATGTATTTTCGCAAAAAATTAGTGTGTGAAAACACTTTTGCCAAAACATTCAAACAAACTCTCCAACATACATACATAATACAGCAATGCATCCTAATTTTTTTTCTCATCTAATTTTTTTAATAGGTTAATGGACATTTTTTTCAGAGTCAAAGTTTCGATGTAAAAATTTGTTGTTTTATCTAGCAGATCATTTAAAATATTCAAAAATGAAATGATTATGAAAACCTGCAAGCTTCCACAATTCAGCCACATCTGAAACTAGTAAAGTCCTGACACTTTGCTTAAAGTGACTTTTCTTATTTACAGATTATCAGAATATTTTAATATAATTTACTGATGGAGCTCCATTTTTCATCAAAACACATACACATAGGTCATGCATTAAACTGCTGTTAAATTTTCTGTGCCTATCTCCAAGTTTGTCCATGCAGCATTCACCCAGAGCAGTAAAAGAAACTCTGAATATTCACATTTGTAAAGCTGAAAATCTAACATTTTGAATTGTTTGCAGAATGTCAGTTAAACAAAAAAAATGTTCAGCTCAGCTTGAGATATCTTCTTGAGATTTATTTTTAATTATTTCACTGTGTTAAGCCATAAATCCCCGTTTACTGCCTGGTAATCCTAACAGTACTTTATCTTATCAGCTAAATGTTGATAAAGCACACTCTGCAGACTGCACTTGGTGTCACCGCAGTTGATGGCAACTTCCCTACATCACTGGTGGAGCCAAGGAAATGACATCATGTCCCTGCAGGGGTTGAAAGCGCAGCCCTGACAGGACTGTCATGACAAAAGAGTTCCTTGGGAACATCAGGGTGCGCCGAGGACAGAAAAGAAAGTGTCTGGAGGCTCTGTTTTCTTAGTTCCTGTAGTTCACGTCTCCCACTTCTAGCCCATCAACCATTTTCTGATGTTTGAAATTCCCCTCTCACATGTGTGTCTTTTTTTTTGTCCTGAATGTAGGGCAAGGGGGTGGGGCAGAAAGTTCTTCAAATTAGTAGTTATTCAAAGAGTGGAAGACAGATCATTGTATTGGCAAGATCCAGCTCTACAGAGCCACAGCTCTATTTCACTTGTAGGTTTTGAGCTTACACTTGGAGTTGCGCATTAGTTTTGTTCCAGTCTTACTTGATATGTATGTATGCACTCTTTATCTCTCTCTTCTCGGCGTTGACAATTGAAAATAAATTAACATTCCTGGGCTTTATTTTTGTCTTCACTAAGCCTGTGGAGAAAACTTGGAGGCAAACCCAGGGAGGTCAGGCCATACTCACAGCCTGTCAATCCTCCTTGGTGACCCTACCGCCCCTTTCTTTTTTCCCCCTTCCATTCTTCTCCTCCTCTCCTCTCCCTCTTCCATCTATTTAGTCCCTCCTGGCTTAGAAACTCCCAAACTCCCCCCTTCGCTTACTCTCTTTCACTGGACGCCTCTCCAGCTTGAGTGAGGCAGATACAAGCTTTGTCAAAGGAGCCTCAAATTCATTCAGCTGGCTGTTGCACACAGCCTAGTATTTCATGTGAAGACATGTGGGCTGTCTCCTTCTATCCATTTATTTTAATTATGTTTTAATTGCTTGCCATCCTTTTTTAAATGCTTGCTTATTATTTCTATCAGGCTGATGTGAAAAATTTGCTGTGGACTGTGATTTTCTCCATTATCCTAACTGATGATAGATTTCTCTCCCTGGGTTTCCACACTGTGTGTATAAGAGACAAAAGAAAAACAGATGTCGTGAATGTTTGCATAGCATTTTTCATTTCATTGGTGGAGTTTTTGTCTTGTTTCCAGAAAGATATACTGTTAATAGAGAAAAAACCAGAGGGAATATATTTCCTTGTATTTTTTTAGGAAGAGGAGCTTAAAGTGCAGATGAAAATTAATAACTTTTTTGTCAGTTGTGTTCTGGTGTGTATTATAGATGTGAGCTCATTAGATTTAGTGTAGGTGGTGACAGTTAGTCATAACTTTGTTCCTTTTTTTTACATATCAGCCTCTGAGGAACACAATGATCATTATGTAGAAATCTCTGGCCGAGTAACAAGTAACCTCAATTCCCAGGCTTGGGGTGGGTGGGTGTGGGTGTGTGTGTGGGTGGGGGTGTAGATAATTCCTCGGCACAATCTCTGAGGGGTTAACGATGCCTCACTTACCTCTTAAAATCATTTTCTGCTCGAGATCATCTTAGCCCCCCACAAACGTCAGGTCCCCATCCCCTGATGTGAAATTATGATACGTCTGTCAGTACTTGTGTAAAGCATCTCAGTGTTAATCGCCTAATCCCTTTATCTCAAGTCCAGACCGATTCAGTGTAGAAATCCCACCAAACAAAACACTGTTTTTAGGAAGATGAGCATGGCTGTGTCCTCCACCAGCTTAAGGGAGAAAGAAGACATGTTACACAGCAGGGCGACGGCTGATCAGGAAAAAAGAACCCTAGGGTGGTGAGGGCAAGCGCTCATCCGCAAGGCCTGGCAGGTTCTCGCCCCCTGGTGTCTGGAGGGGCTGAGTGGCTCAGCAGGCCCAGTAAGCCAGAAGGGCAGGGGGATGTCCCCCCAACAGTTTGCAATCTCCTCCTGTCAGCCACCATTATGGTTACCCTGTGGCCCCAGGCCTCATATTTGTGGTTGATAAATTGCTTTGGAAGAAGTCACGTGTGTCTCTAGAGGTCTGGTGATCTGCGCAGTATTGGACTAGTGGGAAGATCAAGATTATGAGAAGACTCAGTAGACTTGGTGTGAGCTTTCCCATGCAGGAATCTGTCCCCCCCAAAGTTCATTCTTATCTGATCTGGTTTGGCGCCACTGGCAGGTAAACAACTGGAAGACAAATAAAACCACAGTCCTTCGAAGCCACCCAACTTTAACAGATAAATTATACGCTAGCTGTGTGTGTGTTTCCTTGGCACAGGCTATGCTGCACAACTGCTTGGCCAGGGTGACCTCAAATTAAAATAAATATGCTCAGACTCCCAACAAGCTAGGTGTAGATCCAGTGGGCTTTTGTTAAACTGTTATCCCTCCACCAGGCATTGGACACGTATAGAACGGATCTAATAGTGGCTTAAATTATTGCTCAGTATGCTAATGTGAAAGCTTTCCATGTTTTGTGGGTTTTCATGTTGCCAAAAATATCCAGGCACATTAGTGAGGCCCAGAGAGCGATCAGAGCGGACTGCTCTGCAGCTCAAATTTAGGTTCATTATAAAATAATCAGGGTGGTTGACGGGTGGCTCTGAAGGAGCAGCATTCAGAAGCAGGAAACATTCACTCTCCTCTGCATAGTGATGGCTAGCAAGTATGTGTAGATCTGTGTGTCTGCATTGGGGAGATGCTAGATGGCAACCACAAAGAAATAAACAAGATATGTCTGCATACTTGTGTGGGAGTGTGGAAGTTTCTCTGTTTGTCCACCTAGGAGGGAACGTGCATGTCCTTCCCTATATGTTTGTGGAGGCATGCATGAATGAGTCCATATGCGTTCCTGTGTCTGTGTATTTGTCTGCGCAATTTCACATATGACACAACACATCCCTCCTTGGTGTTTGACTTTGGTAAGCAGCTTATCTGTCTGCTGTGTTAGTCTGTCTCAGGCTCTAACCTTTCGCTGCTTTTGCAGACAAAGGACTGTTTTTGCCACCCCTTGATAAGGAAGGAGACAAAAGTAGCTCTCAGAGCAGCTGTGTCTCTAATGGCGTCCTGCGTGAGCGTGTTGCCGGAGCGACAAGCTTTCTCCCGCGGGGATCTGGGTGTAAATGGGGAAGGTGGAACGGGGAAGAGTGGGAGAATGAGGCAGTGTAAACATTTAGTCGTAACATGCCGCCGAGTGCTAAATAAGTGCAGAGCACCAGGCACGCTATCTGCTTTCATGCCGTTGCTCTCAAAATCGTTTGAGAACAAAGTTTGAATATTTCTCTGAAACTTGAATTCTGAAAAATGACTTGTTTGCTCTATCAAACAACAGTCAGGATTTTTTTTTCCTGTGGTTTTCAGATATTTGTTTAACTGCATTTAACAAGCGACTCACACATGAACTGTTGTGGAATGCAGATTGTAAAAATTACATCAATTTAACCAGCAGAGTGCTAACGAGCTCGTAGAGCTCACCCATTTCCTCCATTTTTATGCAGTTTTTGCTCTTTCTCTCTTTTTTGCAGATGAAAAAAATGACTGGTGAGGCTTCTACAAGAACTACTGGCCGTTGATATTGCTTCAGCCATCAACTCTCCTACTCCACCATAGTTGAACCAGTACTATTATCAGGCTTCTGGATCGTTTGCATACAGCAACACAATGGCCTCTGCACTGCGGAGGTGTCCAGTCTTTCACTGCCTCTTGCTTCTTCTCTTTTGCTTTCACTGTTCACAAGGTGAGTTACCATGGAGTTCCATTGCAGAAAGTAGCGTTAATGTGCTGTTAGTCAACCTTTCAAGAAGCCACTTATTATTCATCTTATGAATGTGTTGAATTTATTAACACACATTGTTGTTGCCACACTAGAGAAGTGAAGAGCTGTTATGTAGCAAGGTTGCCGAGTTCTTCTTCAGTGGTTTTACCCTTGAAGTTTGAAAAAGGTGTTTCAAGCAGTTCGTATGGAACTCATTGAATATTCTTGGCAGCACATGGACACTTTGACTGACACATTTCTTCACTTCCAGAGTAACTCTCAAATGGTGTGTCCTTCCCCTAAAGGCTCATAACTGCACCTTTTCTGCAGGATGAGCTTTGTAACAGATTATTTGAGTGTACTTTGAGGCACTGCAGCCGCAGAGAATTGATGCATTTTTTATTTGCACCTTAATCAGATTGTTCTGAGTAGCCGGTGTACCTGGAACCATCAAAAGGGAAGTACTTGATTCTGTGCCAGAGTGAGGAACTGGGAAGGAATGTGTCAGTGTTTTAATTGTCTGCAATGACATCCGAGGGCTCTTTTTTGGTTACTTCCCTCACTTTTGATTAGTACATTTGGCTGTAATTACAAGTATTGTCACAAAACACTCCCGTCATTCCATGCCCATCAAAACCACTGATGTTGGTATGTCTGCTTAATGATGATCATTACATTTTTTCCCTTTCAGCCCCATTGTAACGGGAAACAAAGTAACCCAAAATCACATGCTTGTGCGCCAAGCATTGATTACAGATAGACGTTGAAGCACATTATTTTGGGGGCTTCCTTCTCTATTTGGATTTTGCATTTTTTTCTCTCTCTTTCTGTTTTGTTCTATGATAGATATATCCTACACTTTTATATGTCTGGCTGCGGTGTATGTTTTTTGTTTTGTTTTTTTAAAAAGGCTAAATGCTATGGAGCAAACTACTCCTGCGGTCTTTTAAGCAGAGATCTTTTTCTTTTTTGTAGATTAGCAATTTTAGATAATATGAAAGAGATTCTTACTGAGGTACTTGAAGAATAGCCCTCTGATTTGGCCTGGCTTAGAAACAGAGTTGAATAGTCCTGTTGAATTTCTTAAAGAGGAATACTGCTTTGGTATGCAGAAAGTGCGGGTTTTGGGTTTCAGTTGATGTGAGGGCTCTCAGGCCTAAGAATGCATATTTGCCCATCCGTCAATAAAGGAATGTGTGTGCGTGCGTGCGTGCGTGCGTGCATGTGTGTGTGTGTGTGCGTTGGTCCATCTGAAAACAATATCTGATTCTATCCACATGCCACTCACCTTCAGCCTGTCCAGCCCTGAGGGTTTGCATCCCAGGGCTTATGATCTGCATTTTCCTGAGAGTTCCTGCAACCAAAACGCTACTTGATAATTACCTCCTGTCCCTCGCCAGGAGGGGGTATAATCAGGTTATGATTTTTACCCAAAACATTCCCCATGCTTTGAAATGCACAATGACATACCTGAAAAGAAAGGGATTTTTCCTCTCTCCTGGTATTTATTTCTCAGGCAGTGGGCAGAATGAACAACATTTGGGCCTTTGTTTTGACAGAATTTGTGCAAAATCTAATGAATGTGATAGTATTTTAAAAGTGTCCTTCAGTTAGAGTTTTATATAGATTGCTCTGTTATAGCAATGTATCAAATTACAATGTGAACAATAGTTTTTAGTAATAAATCTCCTGAGTATAATCACCTGAATCTGCATCTGTGCACAGCTTTACAGTGCTTTACAAAGTTTCTGCTTATTGTTTTTCTGCCCATAATTTTACTGTTGTTGTTTACTCTCACTGCCCTCGTAGTGTAATTTTCATCTTAAAAACTCAGATAAAAGCAATGTAAATTACCTGTTCACCACCAAACAGTAAACAGGCAGAATTAGCAGCTAGTTGGTGAACATAGCAGCTCCCAAAGGAGTTTTGTGGAACCCAAAAACAAAACTAATAAGAGAAGAAATATTAGACTTAACTTTCCTTAGATGCTGAGGTAAGAAGACAGAATTTAACATAGCAGAAGGTACTTTTGGTTTCTCTTCTTTTGCCAAAGGGGTTGCCACGTCAAATTAATCTGCATATGAGATTTGGCACAGATTTTTTTGCCAGATGCCTTTCCTGATTCAACTCTCCCATTTAGCTGGGCTTGGGACCAACACTTGAAGTTCACTGACATTTGACCCCATAGGCTGGGCCTGTGTTTCCTCCTGGTTACAACTGGGGACCTTTCGCCTGTGAGGCAAATGTGTAAACCACTGCACTACAAACGGCACTCACAAAATTAAACGTAGTAATGCTGGATAAGATGCACACATAATTTTTTGTTATTCCCTTGTGTGTGAGAGGGCAGTTTGTGCTGAAATGGTAGATTCAGCCAATAAGAATAAAAACTACTGTACAGAGTAGTAGTCTCAGTAACTTGAGTCCAAAATGATGTTTTGAGTTCAAACCTCAAAGATTATAACCATTGCCACTTAAAAAAATAATGCTTAAAATTTTGTTTACCTGAACAGAGAAAACACCACTCTAACATGTTTCTTGGTTCTTCTTTGTTCTCATTATTTGTACAGCATTTCTTCCACATCCTTCTGCCATTATATAACGCTTCTATAAAATGATGCATCTGCTAGAGTAAACTAGGTCATGCAGGTATCACATTTGTTTTAGACGTTTCAGACTGCCTAGATTACAGATATAAAAGAAGATGACTGGATTCAAAGGGAGCAGCCACAAAGGTGGGGCAAGTGCACAGGTACATACCTGCTGTGCCTGAATGAGAACTGTTATCTAAGTCTTTAAAGTAAAGAGATAGATGTAGGGAGGGATTATGTCATGTAGTCAGTATCAACACTTTTAGTTGGCTGCTGTGTTTAAATACCAAAGGAGAGCAGCCACCACAGCCTTCATATCAAAATATTGCACAAAAGAGGAATGTAAAAGATTAAGTAGTTTATGTTTGATAGCTGTGTCATATCTGCAGAGACGGAGTTTGGAGCAAAGAGGCACTGTTTGTTTAGGTCCTAGAAATTGTTCCAACATGACGAATGTGTGAATGAGAGACATTAATATGCAGTGTGTTGAATAATCAAGCCTGCGGACTCAAGAATAATTTGTAAGGAAACTGCTAAATGGAGCACTAGAGTCCCAAAAAGATTTTCTTGCAATGTTGTTTCTTTTGGTTTTAATTCCCAGCTGCTCAGGATAACAAGCTGTTTGCTTGTCTCTAAGGTAGATTTATTTTTATTGTAAAATATTCCTTAGTTGAACATACCAGCATGCCTGTGTTTCTCCCCAAAAGGTTGTAAAGGTTAACGTTACGTCTCAGCACAACATTTGTCTCAAGCAGTGCCATACATTGTGCTGATGGAAGACCCTCCTTCGTGCCACACTGGTATTTCCAGTCCTGGGGTTGTCTGAATGGGGGAAGCTATTGTGCTGCAACTCCTCTCTGGCCCAGGGCCATACACATCCAGTCTGTCATCCATTGATATGCTTGGCTTGCCATTTTATAATTCATATTGAATGCTGCGGGTCCATGGTAGGGCGATCATGAATTATCAGCTAAACCATGGGAGATTCACAGATGACTGGTCAATCTGTGTGGTGAGAACAAGCACAGAGAGAGAGAAAAAAAACCCTGATATATCAGGCTTGCATGAAAATTCTGGCCAACTGGAAGTATTTCAAAAAATAAGGCAGGGGTTCATCATTTGGATTGAATGGGCTTTCCTTCATGTTGGGTGCCACACTGAGACAAATAAATTGTCACATTTCTCAGTCGCCCCCTCTCATTTACTAATACAATTCTTTCCACGTTTTGGCACAACCTCTGCCTGCTGTATGCAGCATTTCACTTTCTTTAGCTTACAGTAGACATATTTCTGTATGACATTGCATTACAATATACTGTTTTAATAATAACCGAGGACCTGGAAAGTTTTAAATCATAAGAGAACATGAAATTGAAATGAGCCAGAGTCGCATGAATCTTCAGGATCAGGATTTCACTCAGAGGAAATGAAATACAATATCACCCTCGATGGGGTCATCCTAGATTTATTGCAACAGCGATTTCCTGAGTTCATTTTTGGTAAAGCAAAAGCAGCAAGAAATGTTTCAACGTGAATGTGAGAGCGAATCCTTTGTTCCTTCAAGGGAAAGGCTTGTGGTTTATTGTATGTTTAGAAAAGTCACTGTTATATGGCCAGCTGATGAACAAACACCTACTTTAATGGGCTAGGAGCTGCAGTTTTCTGACGGGTCAGTTTCATATGTTAAGCATGCCTTAAATTTCACTTACTCTCAGCATCTCAGAGCAGTTCAGTTCACACCCCTCACGGTAACAAGTTGTATAAACATTGGACCAGATGCCTACCTCACTTTTTCCTTTCTTAACTGCTGTCTGCACGTGTGTTTTTTTTTCTCCAGGCAGGCTAATTCAAATAATAGATGAGTCCAACTTACGACCACAAAGTACTTCTCTTCAGATTCTAAACTTTTGGATTTGCTTGGTGTAAGTCTCTGCTTCGCAGGAGGATTCAGCTGTCATAACACAGTAATGCATTTAATCTTGAAAGGAAGCAGAAGGGTTTCAAATAAAATCAAGTCTACACTATAGAAAGCTGTAGAGTTTTTTCCCCTTTCTTTGTGTGCAAAGAAGTGTTTGCCAACAGTATAATTCAGGGTTGGATCTGAGACAAAATTATTTACAGACAACAAGAACCTGTCGGATTTTAGTGTTCCTAGTACTTTTAAATAGCTTGGAGGCATGTCAGGACTAATTTATCTGAACAAAAAGCTAAACAAACGTGCAAAAACAAAAACAGCTATATAACATTAAATACCAAAGGGAGATTGTGCTAAGGCTACAAAAGCAGGTTGCTACTATGAATACTGGCAACTTTTTCTTTTTTTTAATTGCACTGCCACTCCAGCTGTTTTTTTCTTTTATTGTGGCATACATTTTGAGCACTAATTTGTTAAGGAGAGCTTGATTATTGTGACACATAATGTGTGTAAAGAACATGAAGGCCATTTGAACAAAAAGCTGCTTGCTGCAAGAGAAAGAAAAAGAGAGGGAGGCTCCAATTATATTTACTCTGTGTGAAAATTGTTCTAAAATGATGCATTTGTCTCCACCTGTCTTCTTCGCTCCTTATCAGAAATGTCATAACATCTCAGTTCTCACATTTTTGTTACTGCTGGTTGTGATTTACGCAGTAAATGCTGGTGTTAAAACTAATGTTGACAGCGGGGAAAGGATGGCAATCAATAAAAGAAATTACGATGGATTCAGTAAACGTTCGTTTAGTGACTCAAATGTGTGTTTCAGTGTGTGCAGAGGTTTTCAGAAGTGTCCTCTGAAGTTTGAAGCAGAGTTACTGATGTTTAAATATAACATAAAACTGGGTTCAGAACCACTGTGGTTCAGCTGCCACTGGTTTGCATTTAATTTATTTTGCATTGCTAATGGTCATATACAATGTGAATCAGTGTGATGATGTGTGTTGGGTCTCTTTCTCTCTGTGCCTGCAGGGTAACTCTCACTACAGGCCATGAATGCGGCTCTGTTGCATTCACTGTATTAGTAATCTCCTCAGGCTGAGGGTCTGTGCCATAGAGCATGACCACACATTTTTTTTTGTCTAGGAATTAAATGTCACCTCAGGGTGGGTCACCTGCAAACAAAAGGCCAGCAGCCGATTTGCAGGTATAAACAGTCCAAGATAAGGAAGCCCTCTCCTGCCGTGCAGGAAATTGAATAAGTACGCAGCGCAAAAAAAAAAAAGTCAGAGAAACAGCTAAGCACAAAGAACATTTTTGTTTGCCTTATGCTATCAGTATTGACCTCCTCTTGTAGTGTATATCCCCATTGAGTGTGCAAGACACAATGCCCTCATCGAAGATGAGGTGCAGGAAACTGTCTGTCATCAAGATCTGCCTCCAATCTGTACATCTCTTATCAGTGCACCCGTTTTCTGCTCCCGTTCACTGGAATGCTGGTGGAAGGGAATGGGCAAGGTCATCACGCTCAAGTCAATCAAAGTGGTCAGTGTTCCAGTGATAGCAGGGGGTTATTGCTAAGGAATGTGTTCTTTTTTCATTGACTTTCCTGGTGAATATCTGAAAGACTTCAAAGCCCACAAAGGCTTTCCCCGTTGCTCTGTGCAGTATGTATGTATGTATGTATGTATGCGCGTGTGTGTGTGTGTGTGTGTGTTGATCCACCACCAGTATTAAATTATCAGAAGAAATGATGCATGATAAAGGGATTACAGCTCAATGGATTTGAAAAAAATGCATAGAAAACATAGTAATTCTGTATTTTTTTCTTGTCTCATTGTGGCACTTTTTTGGATAGAAATCAATAACAGAAAAGGACTACAAGTCACAGTGGTATACAACCAAACATTCTAACAGATGGAAAGCCAACAGTTCACATGCCACCAGATAGCTGCTTTCATCCTGTGACTCTTGTAGATTGTGATCAGTTTTATGTCAAAACTGAAATGGAAAAAATACTAATGCCTTTACTTTCAAGGAAGGTAGTTTTGCTCATAAAATGCTAGCATTCTGCTTTCATATGCTTGGTAGAATTTGCAATTATTGCGTATCCTGTGGTCGTGGAAAAGATGATACTCTGTTTCAGAAGGGGCAAATTAGTGGGATATATCAAGCAAAGAAAAGAACTAAGGAGATGTTGAAACTACTAAAATTGGGTTAGGAAACGTCCAACTCGTTATTGAAACCTGGATGGAAAAAACTTCAATTTTCATGATTGGAAATCACTTACACATTTGGTAAAATCAGATTGTAAAAAGTCAACAGCAAAACTCACAATCACAGTTAATAGTGGAAGCAAGAGCATTTCCCCATGCCCAGTGTGAAGAGAACTTGAGTGATTGGGACTAAACAGCTGTGTAGCCTTGAGAAAACCACTTATCATTGAGACTAAAAGAAAAAGGGCTTCAGGGAGCATAAAGATTAAACTCTGAAACAATTAGAAAAGGTCATGTGGTCTGATGAGTCCAGATTTACCCTGTTCAAGAATGATGGGTGCAGCAGAGTAAGAAGAGAGGCAGATGAAGTTATACACCCATCATGCCTAGTGCCTACCATACAAGTCTGTGGGGCCGGTTTTTATGATCTGGGGTTGCTTCAGTTTGTCAGGTCAAGGTTCAGCAATGTTATGTGTCCAAAAAAACAAGGACAGCTGACTACCTGAATATACTGAATGACCATCTATCAACTCATCAAGGGATGTTTTTTTATGCCCTCGTGACATAGGCATATTCCAAGATGACAATGTCAGGATTCATCAAGCTGAGATTGTGAAAGAGTGGTTTAGGAAGCAGAAAACATAATTTTCACACATGGATTGGCGACCATAAAATCCAGATCTGAATCCCGTTGGGGCAGTTTGGGATGTTCTGGAGATGACTTTACATAGTGGTCCAACTCTCCGATCAATTCAAGTTGTTGGTGAAAAATTAATGCACTCTGGATGGAAATAAATGTTGTGACATTGCATAAGCTTATCGAAATGATGCCATGGCGAATATATGCTATCATCACATAAGGCATTCCCACTAAATATTAGCGTGTAACTTTTTTTTTAATTAGTCCAGGGAGTATTATTTTGCAAGCACACATAGGTGTGACCTACACATTTTTATATGATGTTAACTGGATGTGCCAGTCCAGTCCTGATGAAAAGTATGCAGTGTGGCATAGACGTTTGAGCAAGATGAGCATTGTTTACTGGAGCTCAGAATGTGTCCTAAAGATATTCTGGATTTAAAAAAAAAGAGTCAGCACTGACTCTTCCTTACATGTATTAAATTTTGTATATAATTGTGCAGTAAAATGTGCACAAAAGGTTTGCACGAAAGGTTTATATACACTACCGCTCAAAAGTTTGGGATCACTTGCAAATGTCATTGTTTTCCTAATAAAAACACATTTTGATGCAATTCACGAACAGTTTTATCCATTTCACAAAGAATTTTATCAACAACAAATGAGCAGCGCACAGGTGATTTGTTTATTTCTCTAAGTCTCTTAAGTTTTTTTAATTGTTCTTGTTCTCTGTATTTCCTTAGTCTTTATTTTTTCAACTGTTTAAGTTTCCTTCTCAACAATGCCAGTTGAGAAAATTTGCCATCTTTGTCACTTGTGGAGTACTGCTTTTTTCTTCGGGACAGTAGACCACAGTGGATCATCATCTCTACATTGCCCCAGATTGTTTGCTCTCTGTATATTTTTAGGAGAACTTTGGAGGAAAGGAGTGTAAATCATGCCTCCCTTCTCTTGTCATGGGAAGCATAAGGTCGCTGGTAAACAAAATGGAGGAGGCTCGAAGTCAGAGGGAATACCTAAAGTGCAGTTTAATATGTTTCTCAGAGACATGGCTGTACAAGGTTGCACTTGACGACAGTGTGAGCCTCAATAGATTTTATGTTCTTTGAGCTGGCAGAGATTGGAGCACAAGTGGGAAGAAAAAAGGCAGTGAACAACTGCTGCTGAAGCCCTGCTCATATTACTATTAAAAAGCGTATTTTTAGCCCGGACATCGAACTGTGTGATGTGGGGCTCCGACCATATTACATGAGCTTTCAAACACCACATAGGTGAACCCTCCCTGCTAATCCCATCTCTTCATTAAAGACTATTCACCTGTTTACAGTCTGAGCACCCAAGTACATTCATTGTTTGGGGGACTTTAGCCCTCTGGAGTCAACGGACGCACCAGTGCGTCCAAATCACATGACTGTAAATCACATGGCTGCAAGATGCAGCCTTGCTGAGTCTTCTTTTCAACTTGTGTTATATGAGAGAGATCTGGAGTGGCACAGAGACCATCACTGCTTTGAGACCAAACAGTGGCAGAGGAGTTGAAGGCAGTGAGGACTGGGCAAACGATTTAAATCTGTTCTTTAAAAGATTTGACTGTGCTGCTGCTGACACCTCCAACCTTCCTGCTGTTTGTCTGCGACCATCAGGCACGTAGTTTATAAATCATATATAACATTTAACTTTGGAGTTATTTAGATTAGATTTAGAGTAGATTAGATTACTTTATTGTCATTTCAACTACATATAAAATATACAGTGAAATGATATAATGTTCCCCCAGGACCCGGTGCCCCATAAAAGGGTGGTGCTGGCCGGCCAGGGTCCGCCTCCGGCCCAGCACAACACCCCGCCCGCAATGTCCTCTTCCCCGGCCACCGGCATCAGGCGACACCGAGGACTGAAGTCCCGGTCCACACAGCAAGCCGAGATCGGAGTTCCCAGAAACTGTCCATCCGCAGCATCAGCCCTGCG
>VUQH01031121.1:9653-39994 GCA_015106775.1 Etroplus canarensis | reverse complement strand
TTATATATCTAGATAGATAGATAGATAGATAGATAGATAGATAGATAGATAGATATGATAGGAAACTGAGTGGCTTTGTGATTTATTGTCCAGAATTTTTCAGACAGTGCCTTATTGGTACATGCTGCTCTATAGAAAGATGTGAAACAAAGTTTTGGCTCTTGATCTTTCAAACCAATTCAGAAACAACCATATAATTACTAATTTAGTGGCATGAAATAATCTTTAGAATAAAAACTACTCATGCTACATCTAATTGCACCACTTACTGATCTTAACTAGAGGTTAGACGAGATAAAGCAGAACAAGTAACGAAATGCTTCTGAGTGATAACATTATCTATCCTACCATAAAACCTGATAGATTAGTCACTGAAGAACAAAGCACCACTCTTAAAACCCTTTGTCCCATGATAAGAGCTGTGGTTAGACCTTAAACAGCATTTATAATCTGTAAATTTCAAGTTTTGAAGCCCTGGGTTTTATTCAACTGTATGTTAATTATGGGTATGCTAAAACCAGCCTTCTTACTGGGGGTTTAATTGTGGAATAGGAAGCCCAGAGGGTGAGGTGAGACGTCTGATGGGGCTTCCTCCTGGGGCTTCCTCCGTGCAGAATTTGCATTTGCATTTAGTTGCAGCTGGTCGTTAACCTCTGAAGGGGGCGAGACTCAGTCTTCAAAAACAAATCTCATCCCTGCGAATATCCATGTTTTTGCCTTGTTTATTTGCTTGTTTTTTTCAAAGTGTCACAATTCAGCAGTTCCTCACCCTCCTTAACTACGACCTCCACACTCAATTTTTGTACAGTTCCCAGATAGTTAAGTATCACACAGTGAAAGTTACAGTTAACAGACATACCATGCCAATGGAAACTATCACACGTCCCATGGTGCTATAGTGCTGCTCTTTTGTGAAAGATCAATCCAGTTTGGTGAGCCAGTGTAAAGGTTCTGACTGCTTTACCCCAAACAAGACCTATTCAGGTCTGGATTTACATGTCAAAGAAACAGAGCAGGGACAAAGAAGAGAAGCTCTTTTATCACCTTGAGATCAAAACTCTTGTTATCAGACTGAGAGGGCTGGTGAAGGCAGGAGACACACGACAAGAAGATGGATCAGTCCCTGTTCGGGTACAACTGTTATCAGCTTGTAAAGGGAAATAACAAAAGGTGTTTGAAAGGCCACAGGCAGTAGTAGACAGTAGAGTGGACTCGTGCACTTTTTACACTCTGCTAAATCATTTCTCATTTGTAAGATTTTGAACATCCCTGTCCATACTCTATATGCCATGTGTCGCGGTGCTAATATGTGGGTTTGTTTAGATCCATTTCAGAGGAATCAGTCCTTGGTAGCATAGTGGGATAACACCAACAGATGTTTTGTGGCGAACAGCTGGAATCAGCTGTATCATGTTACATCAGAGTATTACTAGTGTAGTTTAAAGCAGCAACCTGAAAGCACTTTTTTTCACTGACACAGGAAATGATCCTTACAACATCTTTATTATGTAGGACACACATCTCACTAATAAATCCAGGAATCTCTGTATATGCATCTGTTCTTTGCCTACCTTGATGCTTTTTCATCCAATTCACCTCAGATGTGGCGAGTGCATGACTAATTTGAACTTACATGATATACATATATCATCTGACCTGGTGACATCTACCTTTGTTACACTGGCTACTCTGAAAGTCAAGTACCAATGCACTAGAGTGTATACATCTCTGCATATTATGACTTTAGCAGAAAATACAGACTTTTTAACCCCTTTTTACAAACAGTACAGCTGCTGTATCTTTGTGTCTTGCAGTAATGGTGGTAAATAGTCCTGTGTGCTTACCTGTTGAGTAAGTGCACCGCACTGGAAAAAGCCTGGTGTGATTTTCTATTATACATCTTTAATGAAAGTTTGTCTCCTTTGAAGGTGGATAATTTTCAATCTTCCAGCGAGATTCTGGAATGGGTAAACAAAGGAAGTATAGCAAAGTACACTAATGGGATGGAACATAACATATTAGTTATTTTTGAGTGTGACTCAAGAGGCTTGAATTGTGAAAGGATCCTGTGATATGCTGTGGAGAAACCGTGTCCTTTCTTCTCTGTTTGTTCTTTGCTCTTCTCATATTTTTCTTACCATTATGTTAAACTCTGAAAACAGTGCCAGGATCAAAGCAATTATCTTGTTGAGAAAGAAGAAGAAGCAGAGATTAAAGCTAATTGGCGGATTGCAGGCTTTTAAGAAATGTGGAGGAATTTACAGTAAGTGCAAAAAATCCTAGATCAGCAGTATCCCAGCCTGTTGGTGCCAAGAAAGTAAAAGCCAGAACTTTATGTGTAATTAGAGAAAATATATGAAGCAAACAGAGTAGGGCTAAAAAGCTAATATGAATGAAAGGCTGGGTCTGTTTTCATGATTCCTAATCCTTCATTTGTTCACAGCGCCCGTGTGTGATGAACCTGGAGCACAGTGAGAGAGGAGAGCGCCCTTTACCTCGAGGCTCTGAGATGGAAACTCGCACTGGGGGGAAGATGTCTGTGGGCTTTCAGAGGAGCTCCACCTCAGATGATGACTCTGGGTGTGCATTGGAGGAGTATGCTTGGGTGCCACCAGGACTCAGGCCTGAACAGGTGGGACATTAATTCCAAAATTACTTAGTTTGACCATTTGAAAATAAACATAAACACTTGCTCTTTGTCTTAATGCTGTGCTGTCTATGGTATTCTTTCCATCTTTCTTCGTATGGGAAAAGTCATGTAAACTGGGACAAAACAACTTGTGGACAAAGGTGAAAAACACATTTATTTCATATTGACAGCTTGTATTAAAAGGATTTTAAAAAATAAATCTGTATGGTAACAACATGAAGTTTTAGTTCAAACAAGGTTATGTGCGCAGTGTGCCATAGTAGTGGATTAGTAGTGCTGCAAGCTGAAGCTCAACATCTGGCTGTGGATTTTTTTCACATCCAGTAGTGTGTAGTTAAGATGCACATGTTCATCTAATTTCAGTCAGAAATGACTGCGGTTTCACATATTTTCCTATATTTTTTTCACAGCACACCAACAAACAAAAGTGTGTTCATGTTTCCATTTCTCCTGTCAGGGGAAATTAACCAAGGCAAACATTAACATTTAGAGTCCCTTTACTGTCTCCTTTTATGTGGAGAGATTTAACAGTCAGGCGCCTTTGCCTGGATAGAGGTTGACATGTTTGGCCCACAGTGTCACAAAAGAAGGGAACGCATTGCTGTGTGCGCGGTCATGCTCCACTGATATCTTCTCCTGCTTCCTCCTGAGACGGTGAATGAAAAAAAAGCGACCAATGGCTTTACAAAATTTCATTTAAATGTGTCCATCTCCAGGTCCAGATGTACTTTGCCTGCCTGCCAGAAGACAAGGTACCATACGTCAACAGCCCAGGAGAGAAGCACAGAATCCGACAGCTCCTGTACCAGCTACCACCGCATGACAACGAGGTAGAGATACTAAGTGAAAGAAAAAGATGGAAAACAATGATGAGAATGAATCTAAACCGAATATGGCAACACCAAGTATAGCACTCCAATTTATTTAAGCGGTTTTTCTTAGAGGGCACACATGTCACATGTGGTGCATAATGGCTACTGGAAATTTAAGATGCAGTTTGTAAAAAGCTGCATTTTCTATGTTTTTTCTTATAATGTACAGTTAGGTTCATACATTTTTGTAGTTTTGCCTCTGAACACATCCACAGTGGATTTTAAATCAGACAGTCAAAATGTGATCAAACTTAAGCTTTAATTCAAGGGATCTGACAAAAGAATTGCATTAGGTGTTCAGGAATTCCAGACATTTTTATACATTCATACATCCTTGCTTAAAAGTAATGGGACAAACTAACAACATTTTTAAATGTAAAGATTGTTTTGCATACTTGAATGAAAATCCTTTGCACTCTAGAGCCTATGGACATACCTTAATGCTGTGTTTCCTCCCTTGAAACGCTCTGCCGGGCCTTTAGTGCCGCCGCCTTCAGTTGCTCCTTGTCTGAGGATCTCTCTGCCTTCAGTTTTGTCTTTAGTAACCGAAAAGCTGCACTGTTTAGTTTAGATCAGGCGACTGAATTGGCAGTTGAAGAATATCCCATTTCTTTGGGCTTGAGAAACTCTTGAATTGCTTTTGCAGTGCGCTTTGGGTCATTATCCATTTGCTCTGTGAAATGCAGTCCAGTCAGTTTTGCAGCATTTGGCTGCAGAGAGTATAGCCCTGTACACCTCAGAATTCATCCTGCTACATCTATGAGCAGTCACATCATCATTAAACACCGGTTGCCTGGTTCCACTGGCAGCCATAGATGCCCATTTCATAACATTACGTCCACTATGTTTGACAAATGATGTGGTACACTTTTGGATCATGAGCTGTTCCTTTCCTTCTTCATTCTTTCTCTTACCATCATTCTGGTACACGTTAATGTTTTTCATTCATCCAAAAAATTTTCTTCCAGACCTGGGCAGGGTCTTTTGGATGTTTTCAGGCAAAATGTAATCTGGCCTTCCTGTATTTAAGTGTAACCAGTCATTCGTACCTTGTTGTAAACCCTCTTTATTTACTTGCAAAAAGACATCTCAGATTTTAGACTTTGACAGTGACACACCTACCTTCTTGAGAGTGTTCTTGTCTTGACTAGATGTTGTAAAGGGTTTCTCTTAACCAAGTAAAGAATTTTGTGATCATCCACTTTAATTGTCTTCCATGGTCTTCCAGGCCTTTTGGTGTTGCTGAGCTCACCAGTGCATTCGTGCTTTTTTAGAATGTACCAGATTGTTGTTTTCACTGCTCCTAAAGTGTCTCTCTAATAGGTTTAATTTGGATTTTGAGCCTAATAATGGCCTCCTTCACATGTATTGACATCTCTTTGAACCTCATATTTTAGTGCACAGCTACCAAATGCAAGTTCAACATTTGGAATCAACTCCAGATCATTTATGTGCTTATATTATTATGAAATAATGAGGGAACAGGCCTCATCTGGCAATGAAACTGCTTTTCATTCAATAGTCCCATTATTTTTGAGCCTCTAAAGCCATTTTTATATATAATCCCTTAGTTTCAGTTCCTACACAGTTCATGCAGTACTTTCGCTAAACCCCGCAAATTAAAGCAGAAAATCTGCACTTAGATCAAATTTTGACTGTTTGATTTAAAACCCACTGTAGTGGTGTACAGAAGCAAAACCACAAACATGTGTCATTGTCCCAAAACTTATAGACCTAATTGTAGTTTATTCTAAGAATTGAAAGAAAGAATGAGGGGAAGGTTTTGACTATTACAGCTGCAAGGAAAAAAAAATTTAGTGGCACCAAACGTTGACAAAACCAAAAGCAGCTGAGTGAAGCCTACGCAATCTTGCAAGCCTTTAGTAGTAAAACAAAACAAAACCTACATTCCCTCAGCCCTGGCAAAAACCCCCACCTGTGACAGTAAAGCACAAGCCAGCCTGTTCTATATAGTTTTATGGTGTGTAAACCTGCACCCCTTTCACGGCTGTGTTAGTGGAGTTTACATTAGACGATATGGTAGAGCGCTATCACCAACGGGGTAGGGAAAGGGGGAGTTCTCCTGACAGAGGCGGTCTCTATACGCACACATGGAAGATACACAATAGGTACGCTCAACACACACAAACACAGTGTTTGAGCGGTTTTATTATGTTTGTTGGCAGACCTGGTGGTTGAGGAAGCAAACTGGTTGAGGATTCTTTGCGTAACTGTGGTTAAGAGGGATAAGCACTTTGTATGTATGAAAGGCAGAGCGAGTGAGTGTGTGTGTGTGTGTGTGTGTGTGTGTGTGTGTGTGTGTGTGTGTGCATGAGCTCGCACATCATTTACTGTTGTTTAGAGAACAACCGAGCTGGTTGTTAGGACAGTCTTGGTCCTTTTATCTGAACCTTCATCACCCTCTCTAAACACAGAGGAAGGGTTTGTGTATCGCTCATGCCATCCTTTCAACACAGCCTTGAGGGGAATTAGCATTAATTAAACCCTTTCCCAGCCATATATGGACTCTCTGTGATTCTCTTCTCCAAAGTTGCATGCAAAGATGAAAGCCAGAACATTAGCAGTAATTAGCTGATGTCTTGAGATGTCATATTCCTCTTAAATGGCCTCCCTTTTAACCATAAATTAAGCTCTATGTTCTTTTCTTTCATCAACCCATTTCTCTTTTCTGTTTGTTTTTTTCTTTTAAACAGGTGCGTTACTGCCATTCTCTAACAGAGGAGGAAAAGAGGGAGCTCCACATGTTCAGCACTCAGAGGAAGAGGGAGGCACTGGGGAGAGGAACACCCAAGATACTTCCCCGAGCTCTGCAGCACACCCGCTGTGAAAATGTAGGTGCTACACATGGATACTCATAAATATACATACACATACCATAAGCGCACCCCTTCCATCATTTAGCGCTCGCATAGCCACACAGTAACCAACTGGTGGGTCTTAAGTTATTTATATCATGTGCTACTAACATCCTCTATCCTATCCAAATGCCTGGTAACCCAAGAAACAATCCTGATTGGCTAATGTGGTGGTTATAATCATGGACATAAACTTCCTTGTTAGGGCAAGAGAGGAAATTAGGAGGTTCGTGTTTAAGCCAAGCAGAGAAGCCAGTTCTTCATTGGAGAATTCAGCCAATTTCCTGCTGCCCATCTTATAGCTCAGCATGACAGACTGCAACAAAAATCCACAGGTTAATAAGTAATTCTGACAGTCCTGAAATCAAGAATCTTTCCAAACCAGTCACAGCATTTGGCAGATTATTCTACATTTACTGTTTGTTTACTTCTTCAGTACATGCAGCTGGTTTTAAGACTTTATGGAAAATTGGAAATAGACTTTTTTGCCTTTATGCGGACAGAACAAAGATTTTTTCATGATTGTTTGTAAATATTTTTGTTTTTGGAAAGTTTTACTTTTGGGAAAAGAGCCATGTTGGTTCCATTTTCCGGCTGGAGTCACAATGAGCAAACACAAAAATGGCAACAATCCTAAAAACCCAACCTCTGTTTTATGCTGCTCGTTTTGTGATGTATAACATCTTGTGCCATTCAAGCTGTCCTAGATCACGTTTCTGAAAAACTTCCCTTCGATGCAACAGATGTAAATATTAGTGTTGTGTGGCTTCCGGCAAATTCAGGCCTGACAAGTAATTGAGCCACATCCTCTGCCAGGCACCCAGGAAGAACAGATTAAGTGCAGCCATGTTAATTCCCCCGGACAGACAGATGAAGTCTGTCACCATTTGAAAGCAGTTGCTAACACGGACATGCAAGGTCGCATCACAAGTGGAGACACACACACACACACACACACACACACACACACACACATACATACACACACACTTTGTCAGGCTCCAGTTTCCTGGTGCCTTAACTTCCAGGGACACACAACACCCCCATATTCAAGGCCCCTGTCTGTCCACCCTTGTAATAATGGTTAACAGCTGGGTATGCAATCCCATGCTGCCTATGGGTGTCTCATAACTCTGCCTAGTTATATAAAGACTGTACATTCAAACGTGCCCTGGCCATCTCTGTGGAGTCATATGATTCACTTAGAACCAAGGCCTATGTTTTCTGTTTAATAAACATGACATGGCCCTAAATGCTGCCCAATTCATTAGCATTGTCCAATGAATGAGCGTGGGTTCAATAACAAAGTGAAAAGAGAAAGACAAATAAGAATGCTAACCTCATTGGTAAATCAGCTGCGCTTGGAGGGTTTGAGTCATCAGCATAGTACTTTCAAATTAACACATTTACCTGCCACATGTTAGTGCAAAGGGTTGTACTCAGAAAAATCCATCTGATTTCAATAGCAGTCTGTGCTGCCTTGAAAAGATGACATTTCACTGAGGATCTTCTTTAATGCAGGACTCACTGATGTGTTATAAATGTACCAAATTCCTTTGGCATTTACAGTATGATCACCTGTTGCTTGGCCTTCTTTGTTTTAGCATCAGCCCAAATCAACACTAACAGATATAAGATGTATTTTTAATAGCTATCTCATAATCTGTCTTTTGTTTCTTCTGCATATTTCATGGGTCACAGGCATCGACTGTATCTCACACCTACTTTTAAATGTCATTCCCCTATGCATTTGTTCCTGTATTTATCCCCATAGATTTAATGTCAATTTATCACCTTTGGAAGGCTGTGTGCTCAATGGACTGTGGGTTCTCTGTTGTGTTTGTCAGTGTTGTGGAGACATCAACGGAGGCGAGATGGCAATCTTTGCCTCCAGAGCAGGACCAAGCCCCTGCTGGCACCCAGCGTGCTTTGTGTGTGCTACATGTCAAGAACTCTTGGTGGATCTGATCTATTTCTACCAAAATGGCAAGATTCTCTGCGGCAGGCACCACGCTGAGCTTCTCAAACCACGATGCTCTTCTTGTGATGAGGTAAATGGCAAGAATAGTAACACTACTGAATAGCCTCAGTATTTTAAAATGAATAATGGCAATGCCAGTTCTTAAAGCTCACATTAGAATGCCTGTTTCCCTTTAGATCATCTTTGCAGATGAGTGCACTGAAGCAGAGGGTCGTCACTGGCACATGAAGCACTTTGCTTGCTTTGAGTGTGAGACAATGCTGGGAGGGCAGCGTTACATCATGAAGGATGGACGGCCCTACTGCTGTGGATGCTTTGAGTCACTGTACGCAGAATACTGCGAGTCCTGCGGTGAAAACATTGGTAAGCTATATTTGCATTAATTTTTCCTTCCCCTATACTGGTAACAAGATTCAACTAATATATTCTTTTGACTTAACCTAATAATCTCCTTTGTTAATCACATCGTGCAGGTGTTGACCATGCCCAGATGACCTATGAAGGTGTACACTGGCATGCCACTGACCAGTGCTTCTGTTGTGCGCAGTGTAAGACATCCCTGCTGGGTTGTCCCTTCCTGCCCAAGCAAGGCCGCATCTATTGTTCAAAGGCTTGCAGCCAGGGGGAAGACATCCATGCCTCAGACTCATCTGATTCTGCATTCCAGTCTGCTCGTTCACGTGAATCGCGGCGCAGTGTCCGCATGGGAAAGAGCAGCAGGCCAGCTGAACAATGGAGACAGTCACAGCTCTTCAATCCTCCTGCCACCGTTCCCTCGTATGAGCAGAAGCTTGGGGACGGTGAGGGTGATGGAGAGGCCGATGGCGACATTGATATTGTAGGGCGTAAGCTTACCTATCTTGGCCTGGAGGAGGAGAGGTTCTGGCGTGAGCGGGACGAACAGGATGCAGGGGGAGAGGAGGATCCAGAGGAGTGGGCCCAGCATGAAGACTATATGACTCAGCTCCTACTCAAATTTGGTGGTGGGATGCTACACCAAATTCAGCAGCCATCTCTGAAATCTCCCAGCCCTACTGGTGACAGAAACAGGCTAATAAGTGTCTCTGATCCCTGGCTAAAGCCCGACCCTACATCTATGGGGATTTCCTCTCCCACCCCTGCCAGTCCCACCCAGAGTCATTCTTCTAGCCAATCCAGAGCGAACAGCCTTAGCCCTGGACTGATGAGCAAGAAGCATTTGCCTGAAATGTACTGGGCCCAGTCACAGGATGGGCTGGGAGATTCAGCCTATGGAAGTCATCCAGGTCCTGCAAGTGCCAGAAAGATACAAGAGCTGGAGTTGGACCAAGAGCAGGACCAGTCTGGGGCAGAAAGACAAGCCTTCTGGGCAGATGGCAGACAGTGGTATGAAGATTCCCTGGAGTGTATTGCTGATGAGCTGAGGAATGTTGAAAAGAGCGTTGGAGACTCCATGGACTCCTTGGCACTCTCAAATATCACTGGTAAGGAGAGTTGCACAGCTTCAGTTATATTTTCTTTTCTAATCAAAATCTGTTTGATGATGACTTTCTCTGTTCATCCTCCTTAGGTGCATCAGTGGATGGAGATGGCAGAGATAGACCATTAGTCTACACCCTTCATCCCATACAAGATCCCTTGGTGGCAGATGACAATGAAAAGATGAGCAACATGGGAACATTTAATTCATCCCACATTCACCACAGTGCTAACTCCCTCAACCTCAAAATGGACAAGGGAGATGAGGAAGAAGAGGAGGAGGTAACACTGACAATGAGGGGAGGCACACAAGGTGGACTTCACTCACTGTCTCCACAATCAGAAGACCTACCCCCAGCGTTTGCTCACACCCCAGCTCTGAGGAGAAGCAAGTCCCAATCCAGGCCTCCTCAGATGGTCAAGTTCTCAGAAGACACTGTGGACAATGGATATAATGATGGCTATGAGGTCAGTATTAGAAAGCATCCCATGAGTGAGAAGCCACACAGAAGGGCATACTGCCCAGATGAGATGGGTGGAGAAAGAACCCGCCCAACAAGCCATCTAGGACGCAGCAGGCAGCGCCACCACCGCTCAGGCAAGCGCCATAGAAGCCGCAAAACCCGCTCAGACAATGCCCTTCACATGGTGCCTTTGGAGAAAGCACAGAGGCCATATGAACCCCAGCAGCAGGGTATGGTAAACCCTCCATGTGGTGCCATGCTCCTACAGCATCCTTCACACAGGCTGCCAGTGGCCTACCCACAAACCCGATCTGACTATATGCTTGGGAGCTCAATGCAAAGTGACCCACGGGTTGAGCATTTTATGGGGCTCTACAGAGATGAGGATGACTGGTGCTCTACTTGCTCTTCATCATCATCGGACTCTGAGGAGGAAGGCTACTTCCTGGGTCAGCCAATCCCTCAGCCCCGAGCTGCTGGGCGCTACTATGCAGAGGACTACCCGACAAGGGTCACAGCCCTTTCCCAGAGCCATGGCTCACAGACTGGTCGCCGGAAGAGTCAGCGGTCCAAAAACTGTATCATTTCTTAACAACAGTGTTGAGTCTATTTACTTTATAATCTGCCCATACCAAACAATAAAGACTTTCAGATAATGTGTGATGGTTTACACAGATCAAATCTAAGTTTAGAGTGGCTCCAAATGGCAATGGCAAAATGTCGAGATACATATCATATTTCAGGCCTTTATCTACAAAAAGAAGGACCGCAAAAAAAAAAAGATGCGCAACATATAGTCAGAAATCACTTTTGTGTGTGTTCAAAGTTGGCCTCAATATTTAGTCTTACTGATTTTCAGCACTAATAAGATGCCTGGACTGATAACATTGAAAACATTTCTTTCAGCTGAAGGTTATGTACAGATGGCAGTGGAGAAGTTAAACTTTCATTTCAGCTTTTGCCATTCAGCTTTGGTTCATTTTAATGGTTTGTGTTCATTAGATTTTTGCAGCAGTATCTTTATTTCTACATGAAAGTGGCACAAAGGTTAGTAGTTAAAGTAGAAAATAGAGACTAACCAAATTATTATTTAAAACTCACCACAAAATGAAAATGTACATAATAAGTTAAGATTTTAATACTGGTATTTTTATATCCATGTTTAAAAGGATTGTTTGGTTTGAAGTGTATGTAAACAAATAGCAATTTTAAGAGTGAGCAGACGGTAATATTTTATGAGAAACAACCAAGACAGTGCCACTTCCTTCACAATAAAGTGCCATATTCTTTAAAAAAAATGCCTGCCACAACATATATTCCTCTATTGGTGTACAACTTATTAAAAAAACTGGCAGTCACACCAGCATTTTCCATATTCAGCCCAGATTTTCATTACCATTGCTCTAAAATAATCAACAAAATGCTTTGTGATGTAAAAAATGCTTGTAATAAATATTTTTCTCCAAAGCTTCAAGAATGATTGTCCAGTTTCTGAGTTTGAAGAGATCGTAACAACAGCTTTACTGTTAGCTGTACAAATTACTCACTGGAATTCTGAGTTATTGCAGAGACAAGAGATTATCAGCTAATGTTGGAAAGTTCAGTGTGGAAGCCAAGTACATAAATTATATGGGCACTTTGCACATACCTGATAATTACTACCAGCCATTTAATATGATACAAGAATTTTACTCACCAAAAATAAAGCATAACTGCACAATACAGCATTGTCTGAATTTTCATTAAATGCTCCAAAGGGCACCCACATAGCACAAACATGCTCCATCATGTTTCCCATTCTGTGACTTAAATCATCTGAGGTAAGGCCTATGACAAAGGTTTTAAACAAATGGCACATGGGCCAGACTCAGCCCACCTAAGGGTCCAATACTGAAGTCGAGCTGGATCCAGAAATTTTTTAGAGGATTATTCAATAATGTGAGATAGGGCCTT
The DNA here is from genome assembly GCA_015106775.1 of Etroplus canarensis. Classification (NCBI taxonomy): domain Eukaryota; kingdom Metazoa; phylum Chordata; class Actinopteri; order Cichliformes; family Cichlidae; genus Etroplus; species Etroplus canarensis. The sequence continues at coordinate 27,740 of VUQH01031121.1, read as the reverse complement.
GGTGGAGGTATGCAGGCATGGGATGCTCTTGTTTATTGTTAGTACTCAATTTAATAACAGAAAGGTTCCTTTTCCCACTACTTACAATAAATTTTTGTTTGTTACATAGTAAAAAATACATTTCCTAGATAATTTGTTTTTTCTAATTATAGGACAAAGTCCTTTATTTTTTACATTATAATCCCAACAAGCAGTGCTGACAGGTTTCTTTGAAAACAGAAAACTGAGACATACAGTTAAAAATTGCCCTTGTTTTTCTTAAGACAGCTCTTCGTCTGTGTAGTTAAACTTCTTTACACTGAAAGTAAAATGCCTGTAAAAAGTATTCACCACCCATTGGATGTTTCACTCTTTTATTACTTTAAAAATCAATCATGGTCATTATAATTTGGCTTGTTTTGTCAAGATTTTGTATTAAAAAACAAAAAAAGCTTCTGTAATGTCAAAGTAAAAACAGAGTTTTACTCTGTCAGGTTCAGGGATCGGGCGTGAACAGCTTTTTTCAAGTCCAGCCACAAATTCTCAATTGGATTGAGATCTGAACTTTGATTTTACCAGAACATCCAGAACATTCACCTTGTTGTCTCTGAACCATTTCTGTGTAGCTTTTGTTTTATGCTTGGGGTCATTGTCTTACTGGAAAATAAATCTTCTCCCAAGCCTAGCTCTCTTGCAGACTGAGTCAGATTATCCTCCAGGATTTGGCAATATTTTTCTGCATTCATGTTCCCCTCTACCTTTACAAGCCTTCCAGGGCCAGCTACTGAGAAGCATCCCTAGAGCATGATGCTGCCACCACCATGCTTCACAGCAGACATGGTGTGTTTGTGGTGTTTGGTGTTCACCAAACATAGCATCTAGTCTATTGGACAAAAAGTTAAATTAACCTTGGAGTGTCCCACATGCCTTTGGGCAAATTCCAGAAGTGATTTAATATGAGCTTTTTACAACAGTGACTTTCTCTACGCCACTCTCCTACACAGCTTCGACTGGGGAAGAACCCGGGCAACAGTTGTTGTATGTATGGTCTCTCCCATCTGAACCCCTGAAATGTTGTAACTCCTTCAGAGTGGCCGTAGGTATCTTGGTGGCCTCCCTCACTAGTCTTCTTGCTGGTCACTCAGTTTGTGAAGACTAGGTCTAGGCAGATTTAGACATGTGCCATACTCCTTCCTTCTCTTAATAATGGATTGACTGAACCCTATGGAATGTCCAGTGAGTTGGAAATCTTTTGTAGCCATCTCCTGATATGCTTTTCATTGATCTTTTCTCTGAGTTGCTTGGAGTGTACCTTTATCCTCGTGTTGCAATTGTAGCAGGAATACCAATAAACCAGAGACTGGGCCTCCCAGACACAGGTGTTTTTATACTACAAACACTTTACAAACATCAACTGCACTCAGGTGATTTCCATTTTACTAATACTGAATACTTTTTATAGTCATTGTAAGGTTTTTATAGGTTACTGCTGTCCGGTCCACTTAATATAAAATTAGACTGAATGTGGCCCTTGATGTGAAATGTTTCAAAACCCTTGCCTGGGAAATGGCTAATGGTAACATCTGCAACTACACAGTCAACACAGCCACACACCAAACTAAGCCTTAATAAACACTAAAATGAGAAGTTATAACTGTACACCTCCCAAATAGTTATAATGCATAGAGAGACCAAAACTGTTGTTGGAACTGGGCTGTAAATATGTTAATTTAATTGCTGAAGTTGGACATTTCAAGTAGCCATTGGAGGAACTGAAGTTTTTAACACTTGTCACTCCTTGCAGTTGCTCCTTGATAGCAACTTGACAACCTGTCAAAACTTTTCACTGTTAAAATTTTAAAAATAGTGTAGAGCACCAACTAGTTATACATTTTATTTTTATGCATTTTTCTCATAGAGATATTAGTAAACTGGTCCTAAAAATCTTGAAATTTACTCACCGATAATGGTTGGGTATTTTTTTGTGGATGTGAAACTTGTGTAAAAAGATTTTTTTTTTTTTTTTTAAATTGCCGCAACCGTCGCAGACAGCCGAGCTTCCAGGGCTTTGCCACCATATGATATAAATAAAACAGCTTTTTGGAGGACTTCTCTGCAAATTCAACTTACAAGCGAAAAGTCTTTGGTTCACAATGAATGAGGAGACTCAGGTCCAGCTCTGGGGGTCACAAGCCACTGCATTCCTTGTGCCGGTCCCAAACCTGGATAAATAGGAGGGCTGTGTGAGGAAGGGCATCTGGTGTAAAATCTGTACGAAATCACATAAGCAGATTCATCCAGGGATTCCCAACCCCCGGTCCGTGGACCTTGCTTCACTACCGCTCGACTCTGGCATGCCATTTCACGAATCAGCGACATGAAACAAAATTCACTGGAGAGTTTTTTCAGGAAGGAACGAGGAAACGATGGGACAGCAGAAGGGTCACAGACTGACAGCAAAAAGAAAGCTGCATTTAAAAGAAAATACCAAAGATTCTTACCTAAGTTACGGTTCATTACAACAGGTGATACACAAGCTCCACACCTGCTGTGACCGACCGGCTAATGAAGCAATGAAACCCTCAAAAGTGCTTCACCACATATAGACAAAACACCCAACGTTAAAAGACAAAGCCTTAGGAATTTTTTTGAAAGAAAAAACATGAACATGAAGGACAAAAACAGTTACTAAGGGCCACCAATTCAATAAATATGTCTGCACTGAAAGCATCATGTCACTGTCTCCCATCACCCCCAGCTGGGAAACAAGCCGAAGGCTCCCACTGACTCTGCATTACGGTGAGCTGATATTATAGTGTGGAATTAGTGTAATTACCTAATGGAGAAGGTACGTGATGACTCACTTCTGGTTCTGAATAATTTGCTGCGGGTATAACAAACACCTAGCAACACATCATAAAAATCACTTTTAGGTCTGCTAACATTTGAATATAGTTTTTCAAATAGTTATATTAAGTGTTTATCAATAAGTCAGCAGTTTAAATGTTGTTCAGGAGGGGAAATATGATTGTGAGTACATTGCATGCAGCTGTATCTGCATGCATATTTTGGAACGTGCAGAAGTGGACAGTATGTCACACATTTTGTAAAAAGGCGTGGCTTCGGATGGAACTATTAAAGATGTACTGATGTGTTTTTAATGTGTTAACTACAGACATCACTGTAATTCAGTAGACAGCTTTTCAATCAGATGCACAACAGTAACTGTTGAGCAGCACGTGACCTCATCTGATCAATCGAGCCTGGCCAGCATTTACACAACTTACTACACAATAAACTTTTCTGAATTTGAGCTGCCCTTCAACCAAATTATCTGGTACATTTAAATTTGATTATTACTGCCCAACATAAAAAGTCCATTATACATCCAATAAAGTCTGTTTCAGCTATAAACAAACATTACAACTATTACTTTTTCTAACCATAAACAAGTTACTGGGCCTTAAAAGGATAAAGTTTATACTTTAAAAGTCTGTAATTCACAATATTTCATTATGGAAATGGAGGAACTTCCTTTAAACACAAATAATCATATTATTCATGGTGCAGCCATACTGAAAAGATGCCAGTGACAGTCCAGAAATGTGAACAATGAATGCACAGAGTCGCGAAGTAAATACTTTATATTACGATACACAAAGGAGCCGCATAACACGACACGTTTCACAGGGGTCCAGAAAGACCCGTCTGGGTTCTGACGCTTCACTGCTTGGATCCAGGCAGTCGTCCTATATGTTTGTACCAGAAAATGATGGAAGGACACTTTTTGTGTGTACCTGTGGCTGTTGCAGCCAAATACTGCACAATAGTGCAATATTACATTTCATTTCAACAGAAAACTCTGCACTGTGCTATGCATTGAAGTAGCATTGCTATTCATTGTTGTAGCCCCATTAGCAAAACGACAGGACCGGAAGTACATACTGCACAGGTCACGTACCTTCTCTATATAAAGTGTAATTGTTGGATACTATGAACTGACAAAGGGTTTTGTTATTGGAACCCCCGCGCCTCTACCCGGTCTGCGGAAAAATTTTTTATCCATGAAACCAGTCCCTGATCCAAAAAAGGTTAGGGACCACTGGATACATCCACTGTGGCAACCCCTTGGGGAAAAAGCCGAAATTACCTTGCGGCACGACTCTAGGATCATTTTAAAAAGCAAAATAAGACAAAGAAGACAAAGAACATGAATTTAACTGGCATTTCTTGACAGTACAAATTTATACAAGAATATGTTGAACTGTTGTAAATTTAGCAGCACCAAGTCATGTATCTGACTGCTACAAAAAAAATTACATGGCTGAAAATGTTACAAAAACTGATTATGTTGGAGAACTTAAAATTCTGCTCTTCAAAACAGAATCCCATCAAAAAAAGGTTAAATAAAGAACCTCATGTGAAGCATTTCCACAACGTGAGACTAGTATCATTTTAAATAAAGGAAATGTATTTCTTTGAAAAAAAAAACATTGAGAAAAAAAAATTATTTTATGATTAATAAAGTCGCACCAAAAACACGAAGGTGAAAATGGTCCATTCAAAAATAACACTGCTCATTCTTGCATACGATGTATCCTCCCTCCATGTTTACTCGTTTCTCAGGTTTAATGCAATACAAATCCGAACTGTTAATCCTTCATCCTCCATCTCCATTAACGCACATCAGGCCAATGCATCAGTAAGCTGAGCTATGATTGGCTGCTGTCTTGGAAAGTTTATGACTTGACAAGGTTGTAGATGGAGTGGTTGAGTCACACGTAGAAGATTCTGGCTGCCGGACGACCTCGTCCAGCTCGCTGATGAAGTGTTTGAGGTCCTCCAGGCAGCGCTCGCGGATCTCCCCAAGATTCTCCCGGAGGGGAACCTGCAGCTGTTTCTCCAGGGTGGGATCTTTAGCCACCAGCATCTTCACCACCATTCCGAACGTCTCGCAGTCCTGACGGTACACCTGGAAGAAGAAAGTCAAAAGTTTCACAGATCAATTTAAAAATAAAAATTGTGAAAAACCAGGAGAAAATCTTACTTTCTGAAAACACTCAGGAGACACATTACACCCTTTGTGTTTAGCTTTAGGTCTGAAAAGTGTTAACGGGTAGAGCTTTGAGAGAAAAGCTCTTAATTGAGGGGGTGATGAGCGGTTTCCTTCCTGCTCTACCTGTCGCCTAGGTGCAAATACTCTAGCATCACTGCGCCAGAGCTGATCACTCTGGTGTTAAAACACCTCGTGTAGTGCCAAAAGATTAACACTCCTCCTCTCAAGTTTAATAGGGGCACTTTATATAGGACAGGGTAGCTCAAGATGCAATAAAACCACACTTCTGTGGTGGCTCCGAGGCTTGAAACAGGTGTTAGAGGGACAAAGAGGAGGTGCTGGAATTTAGTTTGGGAGCTGCCATTTCACACTGAGCCCATAATGTCTCAAAACAACAGAGGGAGCTTGTGCTTCCACACAGAGTGGTTTGATTTGCAAAATACCAAAACAGAGATTTGCTTCCAACTCGTGATCCTTTAAATGAGCTGAGAATTAAATTTCACAAAGGGAAAATATCATTCAGTTTGACTGAAGATAATATTTATGGCCCAATTTACATTTTTAAGAGAAGGAAAAGATTCCCACTCACAAATATTTAGCTACACTTTGTATAATTTTGTGAACGAAGGTGCACAAGTTTATCGTTGTTCAAGGGCAGCTTCTTTATTTTATTGAGTTTTTGGGACTCTTTGCCCCAAGACACATAATTGTATATGAACATATTTCAGGTTTAAAATACATGTTAAAAATATGCGCAATCACACAAAAACATTTCCCAAATTAATACTTCATTGGCACTTTTACTGTAATAACTACAACCAAAAAAAAGTATAACCCCTGGCAAATTCACAGCTCTGTTTCTCCCAGGGGACGCGGCGCTCTAATGTCTCGCTCCACTCTTTCACAACACATTTACTTCTCTAAAGTTTACAAAAAGGCAGGGAAGCACTGCACTGCACTGCTGTAAGGGCTGATCTACAGGCCAGTGGGGTAGGAGGAAATCTAAAAAAAAAAATGACCTGATATTTGCTAGGTATGAAATAACTGTTCACTTTTTTCCTTCTTAGTTTATTTCTGTTTGTCAGAACATAATGGAAACTCAGAGTTGAGCGTGCCTTCCATTTTTTAAACATTCATTTCTCTATTCAGTTTCTCTTTGCACTGACTATCTCAGTTACCCCTCTTCCAGGACTGACTGTTGGTGTAAATCCTACAGATATGGTTGCCTATTATGTCAAGCCTCAACTGTACATGCCATTTCATACAAGCTTCAGTGACAAGGATTATGAGTGGACATGTGTGTTTATGTGTCCACACGCCTATGTGTGTGTAAAATTAGGCCAGGGAAAGGAGTGTTTCATTCACTGGATACCAACAGTGGCTTCTGCGCTGCGGGGCGTTCTAACTCACTGGCTTATTTATAGATTTTCACAATGTTCCTGGAACAGAGCATGTGCTTGGAGAAAAGATCACAAATAAAGATCTCCTGTCAAACAGAGTTAACGTCCTTGCCCTCCAACAGATGAGAACTTTCCAAAGTATGCATTAAAATAGGACACTATGAGTCCAGGCTCCACCAAAGGCCGATGCCCTAATTCAGCATTTTTTTTTAAAGAAAGCGATCCGGAGCCATACCAATTTCCCCTTGTTTTAACCTCTCTACTGAGTTTCAAGAAATATGGCCTGATAGTTTTCGAAAACTCTGGCTGACAAAGCATGAAACACAAAAAGAGGGAGGGGAGAAATAAAGAGCTAAATAAGAGCTACAGCAAACAGTAAACAGAAAAGAAATAATGACACTTTTTATTTAGAGTACGGCATCAAGTCAATGAAACTTCTGGGATATTGATCTGGTCAGTTAAGTAGCAGAGGGGGTTGTCAGAGCCATACAAAATTACCTCCAGCAGGCTACTGACTTCACGAGGGTGGCTGAGGGGCCGACGTCTAGTGGTTTTCACAGATGAGAGCAGGTTCGCCCTGAGCACATGTGACAGAAGTGAAAGGGTCTAGAGAAGCAGTGGAGAACATTATGGTGCCTGTTAAGTATGATCGGTCTGGGTTTGGGGAACGCCAGGAGATTGTTTTTCTGGGGTTCTCCTGTGAGTATTAAATTATCCAAGACATTTTGGATAACTTAATACTTCCATCTTTGTGGGAACAGTTTGAGAAATGCCCTTCTTCTAGCAAGACTGTGCCCCAATGAACAAAGCAAGGTTGAATGAGTCTGGTGTAGAAGAACTTGACTGGCCAACAGGGAGCCCTGATCTCAAACCTATCAAACACCTTTGAGATTAACTAGAATAGAGATTGTGAGCCAGGCCCTCTTGTTCAACATCAGTGACCTCACAAATGCTCTTTTGGATGAATGGGGAAAAATTCCCACGGACACACTCCAAAATCTTGTAGAAAGCCTTTCCAGAACCTTATCTTATGCAACCTTATCTGGTCTAATGCTTTACAAAAGCTGCCAACAGGAGCTGTTCAATAAATTATTTTATGGGGAATTTGTGGTGAATACTGCAAAACAAATTCAGGAAAAAAGTGCTGATGTAAAACAAACACACTGTCTCTTCTGGGCGTTTCCATACATTCCTCATTTACAATAAACAATCAAGCAGAAGATGTTATGCAAAAGACAGATCAAGCACTCTGTACAAAAAAAAGACTTGAAATAGCCACGACTTCCCCCATGCTGAATTTAGTAACAGAGCAATGTCATTTTGATTTTTCAACAGCTGATAACAGTGAATTTTCTGAGGAAGCATCCAATCAGTGAGTGGTCTACACCTTCCATGAATACAGGGAAGGCTGTTCCTAAACAACAATGTGCTGAAAATGTTCTTCCTGTAATTCCTCTTGTTATCCAATCAGGAAGGAAAGGACCAAGTCTCGACTTTGGGTGGGGTCGTTTGAGAATAAGAGCATCTGTCTCAGGTTCTTCTGTGTTTACCCCTGCAGAACAAATTCTTTTTTAAACCTCACTTGTAAGTGTGCCCGCCTTTAGAAATGACAGAATTGGAACAAGAATAAATAAAGAGTTGGGGCCTCAGTCCAGCTCTGCCATCTAAGTACCTAAAAAAAAACCCTCAGAGGCTGGAAGTGTCTGGCTTTCTGTTTTACAGCCAAATACATTTAGATCCCTCAACAACTGAAATAAAACCCTCTTTGTATAACAGCCTAGGCTATGAGTTGCAAAACATAATACCCTTTACAGCCTCTCCTGCCTTGTCACTCACTATAACCGGTTAGTCTGTACTATAGCCAAACTCAACTCTGACAACCAGAAAGGGGTTCAGAATAGATCTCAAGAAGACCAGTTTCACTTAACCACACGAACAAAGTTCAGCTTATGATGGAGACAGCTTTTGAGGGGCTACTGGATTTTGTGTATTTGTGCCTCAGTGTATAGTAGAGATGGCTAGACCAGATTACATGCAGAGAGCCAAACATCTGGCTGACACTTGTCAAATGGCTAAACACGAGTGCCTGCTCCAACAGGAATTCTGCTGCTAATTTACAGAGCATATGTGAAAGTGACTTTGTTGTTTCAGACCAAAAAAGCGAACAGTTAGCTTAAGTGTTTTAGTTGTGGGTCAAGGCAAAATGGGAAATTAAACCCAGTCACGAGACAAGTGCTAATACATCTTCCTGTGACTGGTTGGTTTGTCTGCCACCTTTTTTGGGGTAAACGGTCATGTGAAAGCAATTTTTGGTGACATTTAAAAAATATGGTCCTTTCTATTTCAGTCCATGAGCCTTCTTTTCTGTAAAAAGAAAACTGCAAAGAAAAACTCTGATTCAATTATGTATCTTCTGACCTCAGATCTGGGATAAACAGTTCAGTCTCTTGTGAAAGAGAGAGAGAGCCTTCACATACAAACAATCTGGATATCACAAAAGCCAGCAAAAAAGGACAAGGAAAGCAAAGAGCTGGAATTGTCAATATGAATTGATGGTTATCCAAGAATCAGAAATCCTGAAAAGAAAGACTGAAACCTCATATCCCTGTGAACTACTGTGAATACTTTACCTCCTCTCCATTTTCATTTGAAACAGTTTATTACCAATCTAAACTTAGCTTTTGTCACCACATTATAGGATAGCAGGGAAATACACTCACTGCCATTTTACTTGGTACAACTGCTCATTAGTGAGAATAGCTAATCAGCCAGTCATACAGCAGCAATTCAGTGCATTTAGGCATGTGGACACGCTCTAGATGGCCTGCTGAAGGTTGAAGCATCAGAACGGAGAAGAAAGGGGATTTAATTGACTTTGAATTTGACATGGTCGTTGGTGTAGTGGTTTACACATTTACCTTACAAGTGAAAGGTCTGTGGTTAGATTCCAGGCGGGGACACAAGTCCCTCCCACCATAGAGGGCAGAAAGGGCATCTTGCCTAAAACCTCTGCCAAATTACCTATGCAGATTAAACCGCTGTGGTGACCCCTTGGGGAAAATACCAGGGAGCAGATGAAGGTGCATTTTGTTGTCGCCAGACAGGCTGGTCTGAATATTTCAGAAACAGCTAATCTACTGGGATTTGTCTGCACATCCATCTCTAGGGTTTACAACAGATGGTCAGAAAAAGAGAAAATATCCAGGGAACTGCACTACTCTGGTGAAAATGTCTTGTTAAAGCCATAGGTCAGAGGAGAATGACCAGACTACTTAGAGCTGATAGGGAGGCAAAAGTAACTTAAATAACCACTCGTTACAATCAAGGTATACAGAAGAGCATCTATGAACGCACAATCCATCCAATCTTGAAGCAGAAGACCACACTGGGTAAGTAAGTAAAGTAAGTAAAATTTTATTTGTATAGCACCTATACACAGGGTACCACTCCTGTCAGCTAAGAACAGGAGACTGAGGCTACAATTTGCACTGACTCACCAAAATTGGACAACAGAAGACTGGAAAAACATTGATGAGTCTTGATTTTTGCTGTGCATGCAAATGTACATACAGAGGGTCGGAATTTGGTGAAAGCATAGATCCATCCCGTCTTCTATCAATGGTTCAGGATGGTGGCGGTGTTACAGTGTGGGGGATATTTTCTTGGCACACTTGTGGCCTCTTAGTACTAACTGAGCAACATTTAAATGCCACAGACTACCTGACCATCCTTTTGTGACCAGTGTACCCATTTGATGGCTGCTTCCAGTAGGATAACACATCATCTCACAAAGCTCAGATCATCTCAAACTAGCATCTTGAACATGATAATGAGTTTACTGTACTCAACTGGCCTCAACAGTCACGAGATCTCAATCCAAAGCAGCATCTTCGGGATAATGGTGGAACTGGAGATTTGCATTATGGATGTGCATCCAACAAATCTGCATCTACCATGTGATGTTATGTCAATATGGACCAAAATCTGAGGATTGTTTGCATTTTCTTATTGAATCTATGCTATAAAGAGTTAAAGCAGTTCTGAAGGAAAAATGGGTTCCAACCTGGTACTAGCAAGGTGACAACAGCAAGACATTAGTCCAAAAAGCTAATAAAGTATCCACAGTTTGCTGACATAAGTCTTGGTAATCATTCTAAAATAACTTTCTATAATACCTGAAAACACGAAATAGTCACACAGCTCAAACATTGTATAGTCTGCCTAAAAAATAATGAGAGGAAACAGGTGGGGGAGAAAAAGACAGGCTATAAAAGAGACCAGAACCTGCAGAGTCAGCAAAAAAGGTTGTAACAGCGTATGGGCTCTGTGGTGCAGCTCAATGTGAGAGCGCAGTTTGTGCTTCAGGGCAGAGCTAGCACAGGTTTAATGAGCTCAGTAAACCACCAGCAGTGCTCACTAGTGCAGGAATGCCCTTCATTAGGTAACTGAGCAGAGCTGGAACCTCAAGTCTGGGGATTTAGCACTGTTAAGCGGTCAACTTCTCAAGTGTTTTTAATATGCAGTCTTTTGCAGTGAATAAGCTGCTCTTACCTGCTGCCTTCGTTAATATGTCCCCTGTACATTATAATGTTACATTCTAATGTTTTTAAAACTCAGTGTGTAGATCATTTGCTGTGCAAACATTTGTAAGGATGAGTCAGACACCGAGGAGGTAATGCTTGAGCCATGTGGGATATTAAGCTGATGTGTATAATGAACAGGTCTTACAGACAAGGAGTCAGGAGGAGCCACCAGGAAAACACCAGCAACGCTGGGAATCAGCTTCTTGTTTTTCCAGTTATTAAGGTAGGTCTGTTGGGCTTTTACACCCGAGCCTACAAGGCTCATTGGCTGGAGCTTATCCCCAGTTTCTGTAGCGTGAAGCGACTTAGGGGTTAGACTCCGCCTGGATGGGACGCTGGTCCATCGCAGGTTACCTTCCCAATTAATTAAGCATCTCTCTAAATTTGATTGTAACAATAGAAGTGTTTAAGGGACTGCAGTGTGTACTCACCATTGTGACTGGAAGATAGAAAAGTTAATTTCCTGCCTTATTACGAACATAATAGGTGGTTGTTTCAGTCGTGCCTACCCAGTAAAATAAGGCACGTGTGAGTCAGAGAACCCAAGGCCATCATATGTGTGGGGACTTGTGCCAGGAGTACAAAATGTGCCTTATATGGCCAAAGTTGACATTTATAGAAAAGTCTAACAAATTACCAGCTTTTAATGAGAGGATTTACATATGTTGTGATTTTCCACAGGAAAAAGAGAAAACTGACAGCTTTCATATTTGTTTAGATTTCTCTTCAATCCACTGTGATACTTAGAATTCGATATAGTATATAAATCTAAAATGGACTTTTATTCATAGGCATAAGCACAAGAAAACTGTAGAAAGTATGCACTCAAATAGCACCAGTTAACCTTAGTTAGGTTCTACAAAGTGTTTACAATGTGTGCACATTCATACATTAACGTTATATGGCAGCAGAGCTGCCATGCAAGGTTCTTGCCTGCCATTAATAGCAACTACAGGATTTATTTTCTCAACCACAGAAAATGCAGGGGAAATGAAAATCCAACTCTGCAGTATCACCCAAGCTACAGCCAACAGTGAACATGTGGAAAGCCAAGTCGGATCAATTTATATAGAAGATGTCAAGTGTTAAAATAAAAATTACCTTTTCTATCTCATGGGCTTTGGCTGCGATGGCAAGGGCTCGTCGCTCATGAATGTTGTCTGTAGATTTTTGGATCTCTTCCACAACAGGAGGCACTGATGGCTCCTCTTTTTCTCCTTCTGGAGGAGGGTTCTCATCCTAAAGGAAGACAAGGGTAAAGAGGTGAGTTGCAGGCACATTTAGGGAAAACCTGGAATAGAATACAACTGTTATTTCTAATAACCGCCACTTCTATGAATAAAAATTTAATTTTTCCAATGTATGGCAGAAAACCTCAGAATGGTAAAACCACTCAATATTTAAAAAGTATATTACTACTCTGACAGATAGGACATGATGTAATTACACAACAGAGAATAGGAAAAGCTGTAAGTCAGGCACTTGTAGCCCAATCAGTCAATGCAGTGCTACAACCTGACCTACTGACTGTTAAACTCTGCAGGAAAGCGGTGCTTGACGAGGCAGGGTGAAACTGAGATATACAGTACAACTGAGTGCACTCACAGTAAATGTCTAGTTCCATCTACAAAAAGGTTAAAGAGTGAGATATACATAGAATTTGCAGAACAGAAATCTAAATCGGAGGTAAAAAATGTAGCAAGTGTCTCTAGAAGAGTGAAGCAAATGTCAAAATATTCTTTACTTGGTATATTACAACTCAAAAAAATCATGCTACTGCTATACCTAAGCACTCTCACTAGTAGCGCATTTTAGCACAACTAGTTCATTAGATGAGAAACCATTAACTGTAGCTGTGTTTAAGACTGTAACTTCAGAGACTATGATCAATCATCTAATGGACAGATTGGGAACTAAGGCACCCATAAATACTACTGTGAAAGCCACAAGAGAGAGCCAGGGGAAGAAATGAGGCTAGCTTGGATCAGTGGTCAATTTCTTTTGCTCATTTCCTGATACTATTAAAGTTTAAAGGCCAAGGAGCAGAACTGCCCAACTATGACTAAAGTCTACTCATACATTCAGGGAAACAGGCCATGGACTAAGTCATACTTCATCCCTCAATGACTAAAAAGAAATTACAGGAGATGGTACATCACAAAGCTGAGCGTGGTCTAAAATAAAAAGCACAACTCATAAAATATCATCCAATTAGTCCTCCATCCAATATTTCCCTGAAGCTATGCTCGAGAGAAGTCCCACATATATGCTTGTACATGTATGAAAGATCACATTTGTCAGTCTCCAGCCTCCTGCGCCTCAGTAAAAAAAAATAACTCTGTCTGAGTCTATTTCAACTGACTGGGCACAGCCCAATTTGGAAATCATGTTCCACTTTCAAGATAAGGCTTGGAAGATAAATTTTCTGCAAACTGTAATACATGAAAACATTATCAGTTCAGAAGTATGGGTAAACCAAGTTTATTATTGAAAAAATAAATAAAAGATGACAAAGACATAAAGAAAGGTGTCTTTTTAACAAAAAAAAAACAAACTTTATTATTAATGGCAGGATGGAAAAGGTTGCCTTCATTCTAAGACTATTCTCTGAGTTACAGGCCCTGGGAGTACATAGGCGTGGGTCTAAATTTCACACTTTTTGATTTGCTTTTTTCCCCCTCCAGCATTTTTCAGTCTGGCAATCTATTCAATTTTACATCTACCCACAATGACAAACTAAAGCCAAAATCAGATTTTTGTTCAACACAATTTCATTCTATAGCCAACTTTGAGCTTCACTTTTATCAGCACAACTGCACCTATTTAATATCTATGGCACAGTAACGACAACAACAACTAGCAACCAGCATTGATACCTCATGTTAAACAGGGTTCAGATAATTCACTGGAGATAAGATCTTAAAGTGCATTTTGGTTCAAGTTTCAAGAGTCATATCACCATGTGAAATAAATAGGTGGTTTGTCAAAAAAATAAAAGTATATGAGAGGTCTCAGTTTTAGATAAGACTTGATATCATTCTCATCTTCTAGTCACAATTCCATCTGCCTCAAAGTTTTCCAATAAAGTTGAATTAGTAAAATGGAGAGACAACACTGCTGCTCACTTCTTCTCCTTCTTCTTGTAAATTTTATTGGCGGTTGGCAAACAACAAAATAGTGCATTACCACCACCAACTAGTATCTCGTCCACCCATGTCATCCTTACACAGCCAAGGTCACAGGCCCTTTGCTCTATAGAAGTTTATATAGACTTCAGGTCCTGAAGAGGTTCTTCAAAATCCTTGTAAGGCCTAGATCACAAAGGGCCTCAGGATCAAGGGAGTCTCTCTTTTCAGTTTGTTCCTTCATTGTCTGTTCAGCTTGTAATTATTTTCTTTCGGCATTAGATGGCATGTCCTTTTGCTCACTTTATTAAACTTTAGAGGCCAACATTCGTTTACTTTGACACTCATGCCATCCGTTGATCCTGAGACTCTTGCTTCCTCATTCAGCTAGTTGTTGAGTTAAAGTAGTGGACTGGCCAACCCACTGACATTGCCACTCCTGAAACTGCACTGCTAGAATCACTAAAAATATCACAATGAGTAAAAGCCATCCTACAACAGGTTTAGAACTTGTGTGGTCCTTTGAGAACTCATATTACAAGTACATTTTCTTCAGCAGATCTGTGCTCTGTGCTCCTGATTGGTAAATTGTTACATTGTAAATGACAGGAATTTTTTTTTGTGCTGAGACCTTCTGGCGACCTTTTTCAGGACATGCTCTCCACCCAGTACGCCACCCTGGCTTGAAGCCAGAGCCAGAGCTGCTCTTTAGGTCCCGTCTTTGGTCTCTCCTGTCTGGGATGGCTCCAGAAAGACTGCATGTGTGTTTGTTGAATCCCCACAGCAGGCAGTGACCGGGACCATTAGTGCAAGCTTTACTGGGGCACAGCATAGGCCTTTCATCTTGGCCAAGGTTATGGGTTTGTGCCCTGAACAGAGAACAACAATGCACCACAGGCTAGATCAAACACAGCAGAAGCAGCGGCAGTGTGTGTAGGGGTGGGGCACTTAGAAACTTTCATCAAAGCTGTTGATTTGCTGGTGGTAGGTGGTTCTTACAAAAAAATGCACATTAGAAGGGGAAGAAAGAACTATGTTTATATGTCGCATCTTGTAATTTCTTGTGTATAAACCCATGGATGACTTTCTTGTCATTTGTTGTACAGCTCTCTGTGGTACTTTTCACAGGCACAACACCATGTGAGAATATCAAAGTATCCATGGAGAATGTGAATGACAAACTGAGCCCTCCTCCCTATAATGGTTGGCTTTTTACTCTGAATCAAGTGTGGCCATTCTGATCACATATACACACTTGATGTCAACGTGGTCGGACAGCGCGTTTTAAGAACTGCTTCAGAGAGACCACAACACGCCCTTAAAACTACTTTGATCAGAAAGCTCATAAAACTGTGTCTTTAAATGCCACTTAAATGTCAGAGTTAATTTATGTCTAACTTCTTGAAATATTACAAGTCCTAAATGCTTGTCAGTCCTCTGTCAGTAATAAAGTTTCACTTCATGAATTTAAAGCAGAGAGGTTGACAAGAAAGGGATTTCAATTTTTCAGACTGAGCTGCAAACTACTATTGAAAAATTAGCAATCAGTTAATGTGTGTTTAAACATTTACTAGTGTTCCTAGGGTACATTGTGCATGGCCTCTTTTACAGTGTGGAAACAGTTGTAGGTTCTACAGCTCTTTAATAAAGCCAAAGAAAGGGAGGTACCAATCTATAGTCACAGCAATAGAGAGTCTGCCCTACTGCAATGTTAACCCTTTTGACATTGCAAAAGAAAACACCTTTAACTAAATTATTAGAACTGTTCCAAACAACTGAACATTGCACTTCCTTTGGTGAAAATGAAATATTCTACCTTGTGGGGGAAGAAGCAGTGCTGCCAGAAGCTCTCTGTCTTCTAAGCTGTACAGAAGAAAAAGCTATGTTTCTACCACAAAAGTTGTTAGACCCAGCACTGCTGAGGGATTAAAAAAAAAATCACCATCTACCTGAATACTGTCTGGAGTTGCAGCTTCAGAAAAACTACTGCTGGTTGTGAGTAGTGAGAATAGAGAGCAGTGTATGATTTAGCCTGCCATACTTGGGGGAAATAAGTGGACTAATATCAGCTGAACAACTAAAGGTAAACAGTGTTAACATCTGCCATTTTCATTACTAACTTTCATGTAACCTCTTCAATTTTACTAACTCTTCCAGGCTGTTTTGTGTATGCAGAAAACAGGGACATAAGGCTAAAGACATAAATTAGTCCACTTAAGGTTTCATAATTTTGTTGTCTAGAAACTACAGCCTTTATCTTTGCTGATTGAATAATAAATAGGTCAGTGATAACAGCTTCATGAACTGCACAGGTTCAAGCTTTGATGGTCTGATTATTGCTGTTTCTGCAGAGCTTGCACAACATGTGAAATGTGAATTATTAATTACTTACTTTAAGTGCTTTTAGTGCTCAGTTTGAGTAAAAAAAAAACACTATACAAGTACCAATCAGTTTATTTTGCAATAGGTATTACAGTTGTATTAAAACAACCATGATGTTTTTAGAAATAAAATTTTGATATTGTATAATTGCATAAATATTGGTTTTTGTTTGTTTTTTATGCTTATGTAAAGCTATGATTACAAACACTCATCACCTCCATGCACTTTGAGTATTTTGAGTTTAATTTGCCAAAAAAAACGACAAAATAAACAAAGTTAAAGAAGAACTTCACTGAGGGAACTGTCCACATTTTTAAGATTTTCTGTAGACGTCGCCACAGTATTACCGTGAATTCTTTTGATCATAATAATGATGAAGTGAAAATCTGATATGATATGATGAATGCAGATCTTTTAATAGACATTTTTATGCTACAATAAATATACCTATAGAAGCCGTTATGTTTGCTGAATTATTGGCGTGCCCTCTTGAGCATAGAATGTGATATTTGAATGGTATGACCGTGTATGTTTATTTTTATGAGCAAATAAAAAAGCTTGACTATGGGACAAATTTGATAGCCACATGAACATTTGCTAAGAAAAATAACACTGACACACATACAGACAGAAACATCATTTACAAGATAATGTCAGCACAAAATATTTTTGACCCTGACGCGATCAGCTCAAATAATACAGGATGTCAGAGCATGCAAACGCTCACAGGTTATTAACCTGGGAATCTTTTCCATTTCTGCCTGTATGGCATGAATGTTGCATGAAACACATTGCCTCTTGATGGGTGCTGCATATTAATTTCTCACAAGACCGATGACCCGTGACATCGTCCAGACACTCTGAGTCTACCAAACACAGTTAGAAACGCTCTTCAAAAGTAAAAAGAAATGATTGTTCATTGTAAACACATCCCAGAGTTCCACAGGCACTTCTTCTGGCTCTGCAGTTAAGATCCTGTGATAAAGTTATGACTTGGGCTACTGACTTTGCCTCTACACTTCTGGGTGGCCATAGCCAGATGTACTGTGCCTAATCACAACTGATTCTATTTACACTCCTCTGCATAGTTGAAGATGGATGATATCAGCAAAATAAACCATTATCTGCAAAATAGTCAGGAGATAGATATGTTTGACACTAAGACTATTCATTTTTGTCGACACTTGAGCCCTTTTTCCTGTACCATTTACAAGTTCTTGTGACTGAAGTCTGCTTACGACAAAGGTAAACAAAGCACATGCCTGATGGCTTTCATGCTCTGTATGAGGACCACTTTAAAACCCATTAACATACTTAGATGGGACTCAACACTTATTAGAAGGAAGGAGTTCCAGATGTATTCTGCTGTACAGTGACATTGGAGGACACCATGGCATACAATAACTAAAAAAGCACAGCAAAACTGAGACTGCACTGCTATCAATTTAAAACAAAAAACACAGTTTAAGAAAAAGCACAGACCTTCTATTTTCTTGTTTCTTCAATAAAACCTAAAAGTTAAGTATTAAGAAAAAAAAACCCAAAAACTTCAGTGTGTGCTT
>VUQH01031119.1:0-10847 GCA_015106775.1 Etroplus canarensis | reverse complement strand
TTTTACATTGAACATATTTCTAAAATTGCCTCACAATTTGTAAGCACAGTTTCTGGCAGATTGCTGAACCTCTGCCTATCTTTACTTCTGAGAGACTCTGTCTCTCTGAGGTGCTTGTTTTATACCCAGTCACATCACGACCTGTTGCCTTTTGACCTCATTAGTTTCAACATGTTCCTGAAGCTGTTTCTTTTGTAGCAACACTTACTTTTCCAGCCTTACACTACCAGTCAAAAGTTTGGACACACTTGGCCATAGTGGAGAATGGTCAAGCGTGTCCAAACTTTTGACTGGTAGTGTATATTTGTTTGCTTTCGTCCATTCAGCAGTCCATTCCTCTGTCTTTCCATCCGTTTTCTGACTCTTCTCCGGGTCCAGGTCGTGGGGGCAGACCTCCCTCTCCCCAGCCCCATCCTACAGCACTTCCAGGAGGACGCCAAGGTTTTCCCAAGCCAGCTGAGAGATATAGTCTCTCCAGCATGTCCTGGGTCTGCCCTGGGCCACCTCCTGGTGGGGCATGCCCGACCAAGAGCTCGACCAGGATGCCTCTACACCCAGGAGGCAAACTGGTCAGATGCCCAAACCACCTCAACTGGCACCTTTTGATGCAACTCTTCTTCCCAAAACCCTCTTTAATTTGTAGTATGTGCCAGGGTAAAAGCACATTGTGAGGATAAATGTTTGGAGTGATTCACTCCCGGCCCAGGCACTCCACCCTTTTCCAGCTGAGAACCATGACCTCAAATTTGGAGGTGCTAATTCTCATCCTGGCTACTTTTGCGCTTGGCTACCAAAGCAGTGCCAACTGGAGGGGGTGGTTCAGTGGGGCAAGGAGACCCACATTGTCAGCAAAAAGCAGAGACAAGATCCTGAGACTGCCAAACCCTCCACCCTCCACCCCTTGGCTGCACCTAGAAATTTATTTGTGTGCATTTAAAAACATGACTCACAGAGATACACTCAAACTTGTCATATTTATTTGGACTATAGCCTTTTTTCCCTCTGCTTTATCAATATTTTAGTGTTTAAGCCCCTTCAGACACTCACACAGTACATTCACTGTATACACATACAGTATTGTTGTTTTTCCCTTTCCTTGGCATTAAATATCTCCACAAGATAACAGCTGGCAGCTGCTCCAGCTCCTGTGCTTTTCTGAAGCGCAGCAGGTCACGCAGCATGGGGCTGCACAAGCATTAACACGACATTTCAGAGTATGTTTGTCAGTAGTTTAAACTCCTCTTTGTGGTTAGTACGGGCCATTGAGAAAATGTGTATGTCTGCAGTAAAAACCATTACATACCATATACAACATGCGTACTGTTGGGTTTGTTCAGGTCAGAACGTACGTCCTCTAAACAAGCATGAGTACATCCTGGATGTGGCAACAGAGGCCGAGTTAGTCGACACCAACTACAGCTTCTGGTTCAGACGAGTCGTCTGGACTCAGCCGCTCAAGTTTGAAAATGAGCTTTGTGTGGCCATGCATTATAACCAGGTACGAAAGATGACATTTCACATACTGCACATACTTTGTAGCTGGTGTTTATGTGTATATATTACTCTGTTTGTGTGGTTGTTAAGATCCTTCCGGATTACTGTAAAGGGCTGCTGAATGTTCTTCCACATGGAAAAGTGAGCGACCAACAGTTTCACCAGATTTCCAAACTGGCAGCTTTGCAGCACAGAGCCAAAGACATCATCTTCATTCCCAGCATGTGAGTAAACAGCAGCAATGAGAAAGTGGTTAAAGTTTGATTCTAATGAGCCCCAAAGTGGACTGTTTGCATATTTAGCCTGGAGTTCATTTTCTTAGCTCATCTGGCTGAAATACCAAAGATCCACAATTCACAAAAATCACTGCTCTTTCTACAGTATTGGTTAGAATTTGATCAAATTGGTCACCTAATGGATCTTCAGCCAAATGGTCTTCAAGGTTGAGGTCAAGCTCAAAGTTGTCATTTTACAGGCACGTTTCTGTTTTCACAAGAATCACTACTCCTATGAGTCTGGATTGTAATGTTCTTAAAATGAGTGTTTGCATGTGCTCCTCTGCTATTTATACAAAAATGCTCTCATTTGATTTATTTATCGCATAATAATGTCTTAAGCTAGGTTAGAACTACAGTAGTTCCTGGTGGGCAATAACAACACAATAACTTAGTTTGCCAACATGATCGGCATAACTTCCCATATTTACAAATGGAAAACTTGAAGGTCAATTCACAACATTCCACTGTCACTATTCCTGTTAATATCAGTAATATCATCTGTGACAGGACCAAGCAAAAACACAGATGCAGAGCACAGACGAGGACAGAGGAGCAGTGGTTTAGATGGTTTATTTTCAGGTAGAGATAGCTGTGTTTCTTTTAAGTCCTTCAATGGACAATCTGTTGGGACTGACTGAGTGAACTGAGCAGGGATGAGAGAGGAAGCAAGAGCCAGGGAATCCGGAATGTTAAGAGAGCAGTTTGAGTCCAGAAGGATCCTTGGGAGCAGGAATGGTCCAGGGGTTGGGCAGGCCAAAAGAGTAGGCTTCAAAGGCTTAAAAGCAGACAGACTGACTGAGGTTGCAGTGTCTGCAAACTGTTGCTGAGGTGGAGTTCACAACTGGTGTGCGTGTGTGTGTCACAAACACACACATATATTTGGAGAACTTGAAGGTGATTGGATGATTATCATGCCTGGCCCACCCGAAACCACTCCTGAAGTCAAAAAGGAAAAAGAGTCGGTATCTAGAGAGAGAAGGCTGGAGCAGCAGACCTTTCAGTCTGGTTGTTTGGGTTTTCTCTCAAATATTGTAGTGTCTTTACCTTATAGTTTAAAGCTATTTGATTTGACTTTTGTTGTGAATTGAAACTATATAAAATTGAATTGAACTGAACTGAATCAAATTCAGTCAGTGCAGAACATCTAACTTCTCCTTTTCTAAAAGAGAAAGCAGGGTCAACATGTCTCTGCATGCTCCAGATGTTCTTTATGTATGTCTATCTTTGGCTGTGTTTTTGACTACAACATTAAAGCAATGATTCTCAGTATTTTAAGTAAGGATTAAACATTTTGCTTATCATTTCTATATAAATTCGATATTAAAATAAAGACATTCTGGAAACTTTGATAATACACCCTGCAATGACCTACACCAATTTCAGAACATAGGGTCTAAGAACCCATGCTACTGTTTTAATGTTGTTATAGTATAGTATTACATCATCATAGCACAGCACAGTCGCACAACAGAACTCTTTCTGGATTGGTTGCTGGAGTGTAACACTGGGAAAATTAATGTTGAGGATTCCAAAAATTGTCTAAAGAACAAACTCAAGAGTGCAGAACTTTCTCATTTAGTGTGAAAAATACGACACATTCATCAAGGCATGTAGTTCCACTTACAGTAAAGTGTAAGAGAGTAACTTTAAAAAGAATTCATTCTAATTCTGCCAAATTACAGGATTCCTCCTCTGTGGCGAGAGTACAAGAGAGCGTCTGAATGTTTGATTTGCATGAAATTGTAACTAGGGTGTTAAAATAACAACAGCTCAATGTACAGTGTTTATTTTATATAAATCTATATTGCACCTTCAGCTGCTCCTTTGTATTCTCCCCAAGGGGTTGCCACAGCGGATTCATCCGCATTGGTAATTTGGCAGAGGTTATAAGCCGGATGCCCTTCATGATGCAACCCTCCATGGTGAGAGGGGCATGTGTCCCCACCTGGACTCAAACCAGGGACCTTTTGCTTGCAGTGCAAATGTAAAAACCACTACTCTACAAGGGACACTCATATATATCTATAAAGATGGATAAAATATCATGAAACTTGCTAAAATACACAAGAATAAAGCCATCAATAAAGAAACCTGTGCTGCAGGTTATGTCAAGAAGTGGTGATGAGAATTTAAAAGTTAAAAAGTTAAGACAAAAGACCTCGATAAATGCCCACAGTAACACAACAGAGTAAATGATCATATACTACATTTTATTTTTGTGCTTAAGTGGAGGACTCTAACTTGACGTGCAGCAGTTTGGTAAATACAGGCACCTACTGCAGTGCAGTCACCAGTTGTTGTGTTTAAGGGGCATGACTGCTTTTGCACTTTCTCAACTGTAAAAAGTCTTATAAGACTTCTTGCTCTAACTGTTGTTATCCTCAGTCCTCCCACACACACACACACACACACACACACACACACACACACACAGAGCCTAAAGCGGAACAGAACAGCTCACTGAGTCGTAAAACTCTTTTGGAAAAATGCTGGAAATAACAGAGTGAAGCAAACTCCTGTTTATCTGAGATTGTGTTTCTGTTCCTCTCTCCTGCAGACACGAGTTATCCGAGTACATCGCCACACCTCTCTTCAAAAAGCAGCCACCCCAGCAGTGGGTTACCATGGTGACACAGCACATGCAGCAAGTACAGGCCCTGAACCCACACCAGGCCCGAGCACAGTTTCTGGGTAAGATTGGATTAGTCATTTTGGGGTGGAGGGCACTGCAGAAACAGAACTGGTCAAGTTTAAGACGTTTCAATTGTATGAATTTGGTGATCCAGCAAACAAAGTAAATGTCATACAATTTTAGTGGAAACTTTCAAATCAAATCAGAAAATTATTGTCACCAGACGGAGTTATTTCATACATATCAAACTTTATATTTACAACTGGGCCACTCAGTGGAACATATCAGAAAACAGCAGTTGAAGGATATGAGACAGGAGATTGATAACCAAGCAGAGAGAACAGAAACACTGATGGGGAAACAGTTTAAAATGACCCACAGATTGCATTGTACACCACTACTTAGGAGCAGGCTGAGCACATAATACCCTTCTCTGTATGAAATGCGTCATGGAGCCTGTAACTTATATACAAATATTTTGGACTTGTTTAAAGATTCAGAACTTCTAGAAAGAAGTGAGGAATGATATAATAAACCAGATTGGGTACAGCTTGGAGAGGTCTCCCTTCCATTACATTCTGGCAACTGATGAGGCTAATGTTAAAAAATAAATATAATGCTGGCAAAGTTTTTACGCCAGATGCCCTTCCTGACGCAACCCTCCCCAATTACCCGGGCTTGGGACCGGCACTAGGAGTACACTGGCTTGTGGGCCCCTGTGGCTGGGTTAGTGAATTCTCACACACTAGATAATGAAATTCTGACTATATTTTTGAAATAAAATTAAACCCTAGGATGATTTTACTGTAAATGCAGGAACATAACCTAACAACCCAGTTTAATATGAGCTATAACAAATATGTTGCCTTCCACTGTTCTGAGTAGAGTAAAACTTTAATGTCCCATGGGAGAATTTGCTTTGCAGGTAGTAGTCCCACACAATATACACATACATGCATGCAACAAACATGTATACATAGGTGCAGAACAACATATAAAACCTAATGCTGGATCCAAATGTACTACACTATCACCATAAACTATGAGGGAGAGGTTTCATTTTTTATCCAAAAGAACAATAGCAGATGGAACAAATGACTGTCTGAATGTATTAGTACTAATTCTGGGAAAACTCAACCTTGCACTGATATAAGCATCTTGAGCTGAAAATTTAAAGAATGCTGAGGGTCTGAAATTATTGTTTGCACCCTTGAAAGGACCCTGATCCTACCATAGATGCTGAAGGTTATTAAGTAGCAACAGTAATCTTACCGCATACTCTTACCTTTTCTCCAGTTTTCTCCAGTTTTTGAGATTAAGACTTCCATCCAGCAAATCATAGAAAATGAAAGCACTGACTCAATAAAAGAAGAATAAACCATTATTTCCAATAAAAAAAGACATTAAAAACATACATATCTTTAACTGAACAGACAACAAAAAACATGTTGATACAAAGAACTAAAATGCATCAATACATATCAGTCAGTAAAACAAAGATGCATTTGCACTTGCAAATATTCTTTTCATTCTTCCTTTATAATTTTTATACAGTTACAGCAAGTGGGACAACAGTATTTTCCTTACTTTGAATATTAGCATTATATAATTTAATAAGAGATAACTTTTTATATACATATATTCCATCTCTGCCTTTCAGTGGGATCAGAAGCAGTAGGTTCCTATGTGTCAGAGTTTTCATTTTAATTATATGGCACATGTGACCACAACACATGTTGACCGAAGTGTTGCACAGCAAGTAAGACCATTCTCAAACAGTTAGAACCTTAAAAATAACTTCATGATGACAATAATAACAATAATAACAATGATAAGTTTTTTACTCTGGGAGAAATGCACACTGAAATTAAAAATCCATCTTAAATTGAAAAGGCCAGTGAGAATAGCTGAGTTTTCAACTGGGATTTGAATTTGGTCAGCGAGGCAAATGAATGAATCTGAAGAGGGAGGCGATTCCAGAGTATTGGAGCTGCAACTGAGAACACCCAATCAGCTGTAAGAGTCAACTGGGACCAATTCATTTTCTCCATTTCTACCTGTGATTAAACTTCATGGCAAATAGATGTTGTTTTACTTGTTTTGTAAATCAAAATGTATTGTTTTCTTATGTGTCTTGGCAGTAAATTCAGTTCCTTCATAGCCAGATACAAAACTGTCCTTTTAATTGAGTTACCTTTTGCTATTGGTTTTATGTATCCGCATATTTGTTTGGCAAAGATTTTACATCAGATGCCCTTCCTGACACAACCCTTTCCATTTACCTGGGCTCGGGACTGGCACAGTGCACAATAGAGGTGAAGAGGAGAGTGCAGGCAGGGTAGAGTGAGTGGACACGAGTTTCAGGGGTGCTTTGTGACAGAAGGATATCAGCAAGAGTGAAAAGAGTGGGTGGAGACAGTGGCACAGACAAAAAGACAAGAGGTGGAGCTGGAGGTGCCAGAATTGAAAATGGTCTCTTTTTTTTGTTCAGAATCAGAATACTTTATTAATCACAGTGGTGAAATTTCCACTGAGAATGACAAGGATGGGCAGGATCAGAAATGAGTACATCAGAGGCAAAGCTTAGGTTGAGCGGTTAGGAGATAAAGTCAGAGAGGTAAGGTTTTGAGATGGTTTGGACATGTTCAGAGGAGGGATCGAGGATATATTGGACAAAGGATGTTGAAGATGGAGCTGCCACACAGGAGGAAAAGAGGAAGACCACGGAGAAGGATCATGGATGTAGTGAAGGAGGACATGCAGAGTGTTGGAGTAACAGAAGAGGATGCAAGGGATAGGGTGAGACGGAGGCAGACGATCCGCTGTGGCGACCCCTAATGGGAGCAGTGTCCTTCTGTAGCCTGTCTGGTATAATGCTCACGTCTGTCAAAATAGTAACTCCGCTTGTCCTGGACTAACATGTGTATACTATTACACTACTGCAGGTAAATGTGCATTTACTTGTATTACACTTATGAAAAAGCCCACATAATGACGTGTCCCTGTCACGCAGTTGTGTGCTGTTGATGGCGTAAAACTTAATCCACGTGCTCGCTTCTGTTTACACTGTTGCGTGCTGACGTCACGGAGAACCCCACCCCGCACGGCGGGCTGCCTGGCAACATGAAGGAGAGAACAGGAAGACCCGCAGCAGCAAAGTGGACAACCTGCGGAGCCTCGACTTAAAACAACCAGAAACAACGCTCGGCCGGACAATGGAGGATGCAGACAAAGGTAATTCATTCACTGAAGCGTATCAGCCTGCCAGTGTGATAACAGATATCTTTAAGCTACTTTTTCTCACATATTAAAGTTAGCAGAGTAGCTAACTTTGCTCAGTGACTGCTGTCGGTTCGTGGGAACATATGCTACTGTTCGAGCACGAGTAAAGTGTTGTTGTTATGACCGATAACAAAGTGGAGACTTTTAAAAGAAATTATGTTTTTATGGCTGCACCATTGCAAAAGAGTGCAAAAAAAATTAAGGGGAAAAAATAACACGGAAGTAAAATATTACACGGCGTTTGTTTCAGGGTGTAACCACCCCATTAACTGCTCTATTAAAATATGCACGTGGAACATTTAGTTTCTGGTTAAGTTGTAAAAATTTAGGCAGGCAGTGAGACGCAGTGAGACACGAGAAGACATGTTCTGTTACTGACAGCCTGTTAAAATAGGTTACACCTGTTTGACAACTTATTGTATGTCTCCAAAATGTCAAGTCTCACTGTCCTCTGATGCTGCTTCCGATTCTTTTTTGCACTAAAAAGGTGAGGTTTACAGGTGAGGCTGGGCTCAGTAAATAGCCACAGGTATGTTGTAAATGTCTTCTACCTGCCTTTTCTGCTTTTTTCATCTTCTGCATCTTCCAGCACATTTTCTTTCCTATTAAACAGTGCTATGCAAAAGTCTCAAGCCACCCTCATCTCTTTATATGCTGCTAGGAAAATGGGAAGTGGGTGAAAAAATTTAGTGAAACTTGCAAACATAAATGGACATACAGTACATGAGGCAAAAACAGTCTGTACAATTCTAACCAGCTTGAAAGTCAATATTTAATATTGACTATATTTTGACAATATATTGACAATATTTATTCTTTAACAAAGCCTGAACTTTCTTAGGCAAGCTTGTCATTTCTTTAAAGTAGTCTTCATAAATAATTCTTGACATTCCAAAGCTCTTCTTTGGATGTTGGCTACCTTTTGTTCCATTCTCTGTTAAGCTGATACTATACTACATCAGCATAATGTTGAGGTTTGTTCATCCCTCCATAAGACCTGTTGCCACTGATTTTCAGTCCAGTTCTTGTGTAATCTGGCATATCTCAGCCTTTCCTCCCTGTCTTTATTCTTTAAGAATGGCTGCTTGACAGTCAACCTTACACTGAAACCATTTCTGGTGAGGCTTCTGTAAATAGTTAACTGGATCAACTGAAAGGCCAGATGAATCCCTCAGGTCTTATATTGGGTCCTTGCTGGATTTCCCCCCATTTTTCCTATTTATACATGACTTTCAGATACTGTTCATCTGCTGTAGATAGGTCCACTTCTTCTTTTGTCCTCCACTTGTCCATTTTACTTATATTTTTTAAGGACACTCCACACAGCATGCCAAGATATGCAAAGTTTTCAGCAAACAGCTCTTTGGGGATCACCTTGTTGGTGGAAAAATACTATTTTATGCCTATCAAACTGTTTTATCTTTGGCATTTTCATAAATTCAAATAAAGTAATGGGGAAAAAATTATTTGTTTTGCGACAGGCTGCTCGTAACAAAGTGCCTAAACATACAATTTAAATCTGTTTCTTTGCTTAAGTTGTATGTTATGTGTAGACACAATATTGCTTTGTGCCTTTTTATGGTCAAATGACTCATAGGTCAGTGTTAAGTAGTTAAATAAACAAAAAACTTTCCTCTGAAAATGGACAGATACAAGGACAGGACCAAAGATGAGTGAACACGCTGCCTGCATCCAAAGAAAAACTTAGAAAACCTGTATAACTATTGTGCAAGACCACTTTAAAACATTACAAGAAAGTCTGGCTGCTTGGAAGCAAAATATCAAAAAATTGGGGTGGCTCAAGACTTTTGCACAGCACTGTATACCTCAATACCACTGTACTCAACAAAGGAAACAGCTGCCTCTCTGAAGTACAGCAAATGGTGAAAAGTGGCGCTTTGCAAAAAATGCTTTTATAGAATCCTTACTGAACTTTGAATCATTTTATTCAGTTTCATTTGCACTTAACAAGTTCATATGGAAAGAAGCATGCAGTGGAGGTTTATTTATTAACTTAAAAAGGATCCTAGGCAAAAAAGTTTTGACCTCATACTGTACCCCTGCAGCAAACTCGGCCTCCAACCGTTCTCAAAGGTAATTTCCTGATGGCTGGATATTGTTTTTTTTTCTTCCTTTTTTCCTTTCATAATATCAACAGAGAAGGGCAGAAAAACAATTGTGTAGGGACACTAGAACAATTGATGTAACTGGTTCCTAGTTGATAATTTGTGCTTCTCCATATCAGACAAATGGAGGTCTCTATATTTGTATAATTTCTGTTAATGTGCTGAAGGTAGATGCAGTAGAAAAAAATAATTGACTTGGCTTTAAATGCCAAGCCTGTGAAGCCCATTTCTTGATTTTTGGTTGGCAGTTGCACATCCTGAACATATTCTTAAGCAAATCATACCCTAGTCGCTGTTTGAGCTAGGTCCTTATTGCAAGTGAAGGTTTCCTGTGGTTTGCTTTAAAGGTTTTCCCTACCCACATGACTTTTTTCACTGTGTGTACAGCGGATGCATCGGCAGTTGAAGCAGCACATCTTGTGTTTTTGTGGCTCTATAAGTTGCCTTATGTGACCTTAAAAGCAAAGTTAAAAAGGCACCAAATGCTTTGTTCTGATGCATGCTCAATCATCCAGGTAACCAAATGCTTGTCTTCTTTTAGGGCCATGCATAGTTGTACTGCAGACTGATATTTATCAAACTTGCATTAAAACTGACTTGTACATAAGTAATCGCAAAATAGTGAAATTGCATAATTATGCAATTATCAGACAAAAGGGGAAACTCTTTGCCAAACTAATGTAACTGCAGGCTCAAAACCTTTTTTTTGCCTCTTCAGCCAAGAGAGGTAAATAATCATCCTTCCTAAATGTCATACCACCTTAGATATTATCATAGACACTGATATATTTTCTGAAGAGGCAGCACAGTTTATTTCAAGGGCACACTTTTATGTAAATATTCTTGGTAGCCATATTTTACTACCATCCGTACCTATATCCTTCGTAATCATTTTCCTTCTGGGGCTGGATTTCAATATGCTCAGTCACCAGTATTTGTAATTTATAAAAAGCAACCAGAGCATGTTTTAATACATATCCCCCCACATTTTTAGTACTTTTTTTTTTTTTTTTTTTACATTTCTATTTTTTTTTT
>VUQH01031117.1:0-12017 GCA_015106775.1 Etroplus canarensis | reverse complement strand
GACAAAGTCAGAGAGGCAAGGCTGAGATGGTTTGGACATGTTCAGAGGAGGGATAGTGGATATATTGGACAAAGGATGTTGAAGATGGAGCTGCCAGGCAGGAGGAGAAGAGGAAGACCACAGAGAAGATTGATGGATGGTTGGTGTGAGGGAGGAGGATGCAAGGGATAGGGTGAGATGAAGGCATATGATCCTTTTTTGTCTACATAGACAGTATACCTGAACAGTTTATTTATGAAAACATTAATCTCTTTATGAAAGAGACCTCTTAGGAGGTATGGATATTTTATTCCATGTTTTTTAAGTCTTATTGAATACAACATAGTAGATAATAAATGAAATCATTAAACTATTAGAGTCAAACCAGCAATAAAACAGATCATTCTTGCAACTGACAAGTTGTTCCAAAATTACTATGCAGTGTCTTCACTTTCTCCACCCCGTCACTGGCACTCCCGTTTTCAAAACACCAAAATGGAAATGGCCAAACTGGTCTAAGCTGCAGCACAGGATTTTGGTCAATTTCAGCTCTTCTATACGCTCAAGAGATTGTCAACTGACAGTGGATTTTTGCTTCTGTGCTAAATCAGTGTTACAGGTACATTATAACAGCAAAACCCTCTGAAATCCTTCACAGTACCCTGAAAGGCAGCTCCCTGGAAATATAACTACACGTGAGGTCGACCCACAACCAGGCACAGGTAGAAATGCTAGTGACGGCATCAGCCGCTTGCATAAGCTCCGTCGTAGGGTCTACAGAGAATCACTGCAAGTTTAAACATGATTAAAAATACGATCCACTTGACATGTATAGTTATGTAAACATACACGGAAAGATTTTTTTTAAAATTTTTGTCACTGGAGTTGACCCCTCCAAAACTGGATTAATAATGTTTTCTTTTGTTTTTCTTAGCGCATAGCTACAGCTTTTGTAGAAGGGTGTAACAGTGAAGCAGGGCAGTAAAAAAGGGTTTGAGTAAAACCTTGGATGAATAATAGACTGCTTCCCAAGCAGCAGCACTCTTGGTGGTAGGAGGTTAATATTCTCACATGTCATTAGGTCTGCTGGCTCGACTGATGGCTCATTGAATCAGGCAGCAAATGATTTCCTCATGCTGCAGAGGACAGAGCACTTCAAAGGGAAGGGGCTGAGGTCAGGACAGCACTCCGCTTTGATTAATGACCGGGGCTCAGCAGAGGTTGCCTGTAGGTAAGAATGTGACGGTGAATTGGATGTGAAGGGGACCGACTTTTAAGCTAGATTCGACCCACCTCCAGAAAAACTTACAGATACCATCACACAAGTTGGGTTGATAGGTTGTGACTGAAAAGCTTGCTGCCCCTCTGGCTTATACAATCATAAAAATTTAACTTGCTGCCTGACAGGCTTACCTGACACAATTTTGTCCTTAAATAATGAATACAGAAATATATGCTATCATCTTTAAATGTAAATCTTAATGTGAATTCATAAAGCTACATTCTTGGCTAAATCTCTTATTAAAGACACCCAATTATTGGTCTTTACAAGAAAAAAAAACTGAAATTTTAACTATGTGACTGTTTAACTGGAATTAGACTGAGTGGGAATTAAACACACCACCACCTGGGTTGTCATTCTCCTGGGCCCTATTATCAGCCTCCTTTATGAGTTTTTGACTCAGCAGAACAAAACGTGACCGCCTCAATCTTTGATCTCTCACGCGCTGACACAAATCCTTTCAAGCCTCCTAACGTTCCTCTGCTAAGGTAATTAGCACTAATTAAAAGGTTTCCAGCTGCCTTGTGTGCATTTTTTGTTCCTCCACAACACATTGTCCTCACAGGTGCATTTCCTATGTTTACTGTGGGCACGTCACTCACATCCTTGCCCACTTGTTCACAGTGCATGATCAAGGAGATTATCCCATTGTTTAGGGATGATAAAGGAGTAAAATGCTGAACTTATAGCCAAGGAGAAGCCATTGTATGAGCTCAACACATCTGAGAAAAAGGTTTGTCAGTGACTCAGTTAAGATCATGCAAGTGAGAGGAATGAGTTTGACAGGAACTTAAGTTTTAACTGAATTTTAATCTGTCTGTTCACTTTCTCTTCCTCTGCTATTTATTTATTTAACAGCTATAATTTCTTTGTTTTAATCATAAAAAGTTTTACTAGTTAACTTTCTAGCAATTTAACAGTTCTTTCAATCTCTGTGATTGTCTTTCAGTGAAAACAGATTAAACTTCATGAGTGACTAAATATTTCCTGTTGCCTTACCTCTCCATTATTCAAAAAGAACCAGCTAGCCACATGACGGCCAATCTTGTAAATTCACTTGCAAGTAAAGGAGCCCATAAACATCATTAACCATCATTTCCCAGCCCACTGTAGCTACATGTGAAGTGTTCTTTATTGTGTAATGAGCCAAGAATCTGAAAAGATTGCCACTTCAAAGCCTCTCTTGAAAGCTGTCGTCCATGCAGCCTGCTGACATGTCAAGCTGGGATTAAACGTCCCCCATAATCATTTCTTTGTTTTCAAATGAGCCTATTGTTTATCTGCACCTTGGGTGACAGCCATCAAGGGCACACAGCACTGCAGAGGCATGGGAAGTGGAGAAATAGATACTTTATGTACATACTTGTATTCACTTCAGCCAATTTTCAAGTTTTTTTCCCCTCTAGTTTAAAGATGTTTGTAGCTCTTGGAAATTTTGATTTAGATTTGTACTGCTGCCAGGATTTTCTGCCAAAGAGAAGGCAATTTAGGAGATTTAGGAGAAGGAAATGTTGATATGCATATAATTTTGGAATGGATACGGGACTTGTTGTATTTATTAGTTGGCATCAGAAAGAAAGAGATGAAAAATTCATGTACCGCATACAAAATCACCTTTACTCTTTCCCTCTTTTCTTTTACAAACCATTTTAAGTGATATTTAGAGCACACAAGAATGACTATAAGTCTTATTCAAGTCTCACCTCTATTGTTATGCAAGGAGATGCTCCCTTCATCTAGTCTTGGAAAACAGGTCTTTGTCTAAGACCAGCAGTGTGTCTTCAGCACTGGGCCTCCAGTGGGACAGAGACATTGAGCCCAGGCAGCAGGGGGACACTTCTCAGGGCCTTTAAGAACTACAGTAAATCTTCAAACAATTTATCCAAACAAAGGCTGCTGTGTAGGAAAGGAGAAAAGACACAGGAAACACATGAATAAGCAACATCAATTACCAAGACCTGACCTTGAGAACCCTGGACCAAAGCACACACTTCACACCAAATGTCTGCAGATTGGGCCTGACAAGCCTGGAGTGGAGGGGCGAGCCCTCACATGGTTACGCACCATGCTTTTTTTAGGAGGCACAACAAGTTGGGGAAGAGAAGGAGGAGGATACAGAAAGAGGTGAGAGCTTAAGAAGTTATGAATGAAATGTCACCATAGCAGATGCTGGTTTGGTTTCAACTCTGATAAAACAACTCAATTTGAGCGCTAGTGAGATACAATTAGGCCCATAAGTTTTAGGACAATGATACATTTTTATTGTAATTTTGCCTCTGTATACCACCACAGTTAATTTTAAAGCAAGGAGTCAATATATGATCAAAATTTAGACTTTAAGCTTTAATTCAAGGGATTTGACAAAAATTGCATTAACTGTTTAGGAATTACACTAATTTTTATACACAGTAATAGGAAAACAATCATTTTAAATAGAAGGATTGTTTTTAAAGACTGCCTGAAGTCCAGAAACCATGGAGGTCACTAAATGGTGTTTCCTCTCTTGAGATGCTCCACCAGACCTTTATTATAGCTGCCTTCAGTTGCTGCTTGTTTGTTATTTTCTTCAGTAACTGAAAAGCATGCTCTATTGGGTTGAGATCAGGTGACTGACTTGGCCATTGATGAATATCCCATTTCTTTGCCTTGAGAAACTCTCAGGTTGTTTTTGCAGTATGCATTGGGTCATTATCTATTTGCGCTGTGAAGTTCTGTCCAAACAGTTTTGCAGCTTTTGGCTAAAGCTGAGCAGAAAGTACAGCCCTGTACACTTCAGAATTCATCCTGCAACTTCTATCAGCAGTCACACCATCAATTAACACTAGCGACCTGGTTCCACTGGGTTTCATCGGTCAACAGATTTTTTTCCAGACCTTGATAGACTGTTTTAGATGTTTACTGGCAAAGTCTAATCTGGCCTTCCTGTTACTGAGTGGTTTGCATATTGCTGCGAACATCTATATTTACATTTATGAAGGTGTTTCCTGATAGTTTTGACAGTGATATATCTACATTCTTGAGTGTTCTTGACTTGGCGAGATGTTGTGAAGTAGTTTTTCTTAACCAAAATGTACCTTTCGGCTGCTCCCTTGTATTCTCCACCAAGGGGTCGCCACGGTGGATTAATCTGCATTGGTAATTTGGCAGAGGTTTTATGCCGGATGCCCTTCCTGATGCAACCCTCCATGGTGAGATGGGCGTGCTCCCAAAAGTGCATTCCTTCTTTGTAATGATGTTCCAGATTGTTGTTTTGGCCGCTCAAAATTTTTGCTATCTCTCTAAAGTTTGTTTCAGTTTTTCAGCCTAATGATGGCCTACTTCACTTGCATCAACATCTCTTGGGACCTCGTATTGAGTTTCAATGAACAGCTATCAAATGCAAGTTCAGCACCCGATTTTCTCTGTTGTCATGTTTATTATGAAATAACGAGGGAACAGGCCTCACCTTTCCAGTAAAACTACTTGCCAGTCAGTTGTCCCATTATGTTTGATCCTCTGAAAATGGGGGATTATGTATAAATTGGCTGGTGTCCCCCGTAGGGTAGCAGTTTACACGTTGGCCTTACATGCAAAAGGACCCTGGTTTGATTCCAGGTGGGGACACAAGCCCCTCTCACCATGGAGGGTTGCGTTAGGAAGGGCAGCCGGCGTAAAACCTCTGCCAAATTACCAATGCGGAATAATCCGCTGTGGCGACCTATTGTGGAGAATATGAGGGAGCAGCCGAAGGCATACTTCATGTATAAATTAACTCAAATTCCGAAACAAGTAATCAAATTATTTTTTCAAACCCCTTGAAAGCTGAAAGTCTGCACTTCAAGCACATTTTGACTATTTGATTTTAAATCCACTGCAGTGGTCTACAGAAACAACATTACCAAAACAATGTGTCATTGATCCCAAAATTTATGGACAGCAAGTTAAATGCTAAATGTATATTGATAAAGAGGAAAATAATTAACACAAAAACCTGGTTTCCAAGCAGATTTGTGCCTTTGAAAATTATGCTGCATTCATAATATCATACAGAGAAAAAATACTTAATGTGAGCCTTATGCTGTAGCTGTATATATATAGTTATAATTATGCAAAAATGATGAAGACTTCCTCTACAAGACATGATAAAAAGTTCACAAGTGTAAACAGTTGCCAATCATAGACAGTTCAGTGAAAATAAAATCAAACATCGTGATGAAAACATCAATGCTGCTGCATCAAGGGCCCTTTACAGTTTGTTTATATCTGGTGCAACTTGAACGCAATTTGCTACAACCTTATTTAAGCTACATTTCCTGTGAAGGTAACAGTGTTGTAGTAATGGCATCCCATTCTTCCCATACTTCTAACATGTTATAACGGAAGATGGCCGTTTGAACATCAAGATACAAAAAGTAATAATTTAAGCAATTCAGTGCAGGGTGATAATAATCCTCTCCTATCCATTCACACCATCTGTATCACACATCTATTTCTCTTTGAGATTCATGATATGTAATCAGAGAAGTAGAAAACAGATACCATTGTGGTTGGAACCTTGGGGGATTGCCATTTGAACTCAAATAGCTCCCAGTTAACAATGAAAATTGATCTCCCAACAACAGATCCTGAGTGATGACATACATTCGTATTGAACAAAATAAAAGATTCATGCTTTTTGCATAGCAAACACATCACATGCAATTAATTAAATCTGAGTCACCTCCAATTAGCAAGCGGAGAAAGAGGTGCTAAGCCAGGTCTGACTACTATTGACAGCAAATGAAAATAGACAAGGGGAAGGTGCAGTGAAAGTTTTACATCAGCATTACCGTGACCAGACCACTAATATAATCAGGTTATTTATTATATGGAGAAAATGAATTTCAGGTTTTGCTGCTTTTCCATTTTATAGCACTCTAAATTGAGCACCTTTGACTAGATATTACAAGTGCTAAGAAGAAAAGGTATTTTATAGACCAAACAAATATAAAATTGTGAAAAATAAGAAAAAAAATCATATTAAAAAATAATTATAATGTAACCCTACTGATTACTTAGCTGCGTTAAGTTGACTTAGGAGAAAAGGACACAGATATATGAACATACATAAATGAACAGCAGTGATGGATGGATGGATGGATGGATGGATGGATGGATGGATGGATGGATGGATGAGAACAATCTTCAAATTAACTATGCCTTGTGATAACCGTAGCTGACCAGTACTGATTTCACTGAGTCATAGTACCAACAGCTGTTGGTACTAAGGCATTTGAAATAGTGTGCCTTTTAATTGAAAGGCACCTGAGAGTCCTTTCTATAGCTAACTTTTCTATTCCCTGGATTCCATTGCTCAATATTTTTTAGCAAAAAACGGGGAATTAATAACCATCCTTTTTCTGCATTGATTCTCACAACATTAACAGACTCTGCTGACTTTTTAGTGCTGGAGGGGACCAAATTGTAAGGCATTACTCACAATAATGCATATGTTATAATCACAGAGAACTTACTTAAAATTCAATTCACTTTGGCATCATTATCATGTATCAACATAATGAATGACTCCTTCAGAGTATGGTAATTATAATTTGATAAATCATCAGCAGAAAATTAACTAGATGTCAAAACATTCATTGGGAAGGGTGATGAATCGAGGATGATTGTGGTGATGAATTGTGTTAATCTGCGCAGTATGTATCCAGTGAAATGGCTAAACAGCCCAAGATGGATGGAGAACAGAAGCTGCAAGGTCAGATCACAAAGCTGCAGGAAGAGAAGAAAAAAGAAAAGCTGTGCCTGTGTGAATATTTTATTACAGTCAATAATTCCCTCGTTTTTGTTTCATTAATACTAATCTATTGTGGGTAGTGTTGAAACAATTAGTCGATTAAAATTAGTAATCCATGGGTGGATCAAGAGGAAATTAATCAACATTAAGTTTAGATGATCTGTTTATTATTTTACAGTATTTATTACACAGGAATAAATACAACTGAGTTCCAGCTACTTAAATGTGAGAATTAGAAAACAAATATCATTAAGTGTTACAGGTAATGTCACCTTGGGCCGTTGGAACTAATCAAATTTTATCAGTGAAAATATTTTATGGATCAGTAAACTATGTTATGGGTGTAATTGGACTCTGTATTTTGCTGCACCAATACTAAAAATACTGGTAGCACAACCCCCTTCCACCTACCCATAATCGTGATTCCCTTTTGGATGTGAAAGATGTGGCTGCTAAGTGAGAGAGGTCAAACATGAGTCTAGATATTTATTGCATGTGCTGCAACCAGATGGAGGCAACACATTCATCACAGCACTGTGTCACTGAGGTAACACCCATTCCACATAAAAAGCAGCTCTCTCTTCTCAGCATGGCTACTGGCCTCTGCTGGTATTTACAGTGACCAAGCCAGTTGCCTTAATCATCTCCACCTTGCACCGCCTGGCTTGCACTGACTGTGGTTATTTTTAAAACTTTTGCTTTTATCAATACTTTCTGCTCTGTAGCTAGGGAGATATTAAAGCCACAGCAGGGCAAAGAAGGGCGTTTCTGACACTTGCTCCCTCATTTATCAGTCCCCTTCATAGGCCCCGTCAGTGACAATGAAAAGATTTCACAATACCGCTAGGCAGAAACTCATTCCACCAGTCATCCATCATGTTCAGCCCAGCGGCCGTTCAACTGACCTAATCGGTAATGCCTGGATGCATGTTGGAGACTTTTTTAAGCCCCCTCCCCTTTATTAGGCCTAGTTAGAATGAGGCAAGTCATAGGGCTAAGTCCTGTTACTGGGTGGGGCCTACATGCCTTGCAATCTCTTCCCATTTTGACAACAGAAGCCATATCATTGTTTCAAAACAACTGATGTCCATGGCCCTTAAGCCCAGAAGAAGACTGCAGTATTTCCATCCATCACTAAAATGCTCTTGGAAAGGCAACCATAATTTCAATTTCTAGCATAGTAAAAAGATTTATTCATTCATGTATCCTTGAAAGAAAAAAAGGAGTACAACAAATGAGCGGAAAATACACACCATTAACTATCCAATACACAAACGGCACATAAAACCACACCAACTGAAACAACAGCAATAAATATTTCACGGCGCTCCCAACAGAGATAATTTGTGTTTCATTTCAAAGTTATATTTTAGCTGGGAGGGGGGTAAATCTGTCTAAATCAGCCTCTTGCTGGCTCAGAGTACTTCTTCAGCAGTTCCCCATCTCCCACTGAGGGGCGGTAGGTTTAGGTTCAGCCAGGTCGCAGAGCTGCTGAGAGTTCGGTTCCAACTCTGTGGCTCTGCCAGCCCTGAGTTCAGGCAGCACTCTGTTGAGCGTTAGTTAACACACAGGAGGACAGCAAAGGGGGTGGGGGGCCTGGGACTGCTCTCTGACCCAACACTGGCTTTTATGGAGAGATAATTCCCAAACCCCCACAGCTGAGTTTTCTGGCACATTTCCCTTATCTTCACCACTCCTTTTGCTTCTCTATCTATTACAGCTGTCTAATGTGACCTGTCTCTTTTGTAAGTCACTCAAGGAAAACTGTGTGTACATCTTGCTGACACTTGGGTCGAATTAAGTTTCAACAAAGATCTTCATTGTCTTATATTTGAAAAGAATGTAAAACACACAACACTTATCCTCTCAGTGTGGTGCCAATACCATTAGAAAGGGAAATCAAGAAGCACTTTGGGCAATAGTATAACTTCAGAGAAATACTCAACTTTGGCTTGTTCATTCAAACTAATTGGGCTGAATGGTTTTAACCATGTCCAAATTAGCCTTAAGACAGAACATCAAGAGACCCCAGTTGAACTCCCAGACCAGCTGCCATTTGGGAATGTGAAGATTTTTTTGGATATCTTGTCAGTAAGAAACCCACAGCAGCCAAAACTCTCAAAAAAGAAAAACAACATGAAATGTGTTCACTGACTGCTGCACTTTGGAGGTTACAGTTGGCACTAGTCGAGGATCAACCAAGAAATAATGAGAGAAAAATAACCTTTGACTTAAACTATGGAGGACTGAAACTCCTGGTGATTTTGAAACAGTTCTGTATTATGCTCTGATGTGCCTTGCCTTGTTTTTAGCCACAGGCAGAGTTGTTGTTTGTGGATGCTGCTTGGCAGAGGTGTTCAGGCTGTGTGAGCCCTGCTGATGGGCCAGAGGGGTTTTGCCTGACCTGTGTATATTCACTATGACACACACAGACAGAAACAGGAAGGAGTGGCACTGGTAATGCAAGGCAAAAAACATGGTTTAATGTGTGATCTAACTACTGTATGTATTACTGTGTTCTAACCAGTTATTAAAAATGTAGCTCTGAACTATAACATGTGTCAGGTTGGTCTTTATTGTACTTCTTGTGTTTATTTATTTATGTGGTTTTAAAAATATATTTGGTTTCATGGAGGAGAAAAAATAAAGCTCAGCCTCTGGAAAAAGTCAAATATGCCAAAAACTGCAGTTCCTCTAGTGGCCACCGGAGGCTGGTTCCAAAAGCAAGTCAGTCTCCATATACTGCTATGTTAAAATGCCCAACTTAAGACAAGAAATAAATGGTTGCAGCTTGGTACAAAAAGAATTAGCATTAATAGCTAATTTACCCATTCATAATGGTTTTAGGGGGGCTAAACTTTGATTCATAACAGTTTAATCTGTGTGAAAGCTTAAAATTATGATTGTGGCTGCTCTGACTGACAGCTGTCTACTAGATTTCACCTCCAGCCACTCAGTGGGCCTTTTGATCATTCTAGTGATGTGGGTGCTTTGAAGTACTGCAGCCTAATTTGGGGGGGGACACTGCTTAGTTTATAGATCCTCAATAAAATACAAGTATGAAAGATAGAAAATATGAAGATAAAAATATATAAACCCTCTATGCAAAAAATGCAATATGTAACATAAATACTGCAAAGTATGTACAATTAGCAGGTGTCTGAGCAACATACCCATGCAGTCTATGGATAATGCTTGTGAACCAAATGACAATAAACACTATAAAATTACAAAAACGACTTCCATGAAAACGGTCTATGCCGACCATCATGGTTGCCGGTCAATTAACTCTCAAGGTGCTATTAATTTTATCTATTTTACTTAAAATTTTACCACTGGATGATGAAAATTTTAGCCCAGTGGATGTACGCAGATTCATGGACCATAAGCAGAAAGTGAAATTACATTACCAAGACAATTCCTGTTTACATTCATGGATAAGACGATGGTTGTTAATGACGCTGGTTTACAACAGAAGTGAACACACGTCAAGGAGAACTAGACGGCGTATGTCCAAACGTAAACAAACACCACTGAAACCTGCATGTACCACTCTTTATCTTTTGATGCTGTTGATCCTGGTATCAAATGATGTTGAAGTCAATCCAGGGCCTGCATATCCATGTGATGAATGTTCGAAGCCAGTCAGATCAAACCAGGCTGCACTCTGCTGTGATTCATGCAATGTCTGGTTCCATCGAAAATGCAGCCAAATGTCATTGCCTGAACATAACAGGCTAGGCAAGTGTGATGAAGAGTGGATATGGTTCTGTTGTGTGTTACCATCAAACCTTGTTTTCGACACAACTTTGGATATAACGGACAGAGAATCATGTTTCGGTTTAGCTCGGACTGACAACCTTGCAAACTCAGCAACAGACACCTATGACTGTGATGCCAAAGACGAAGTGTACTAAAGGCTCAGTGGCAAAGGGATGAATTTTATTCATCTCAGTGCTAGGAGCCTCATACCAAAATTGAACAAACTTAAGCACCTGGTAAGCAGGACTAAGCGTGCAGTTATTGGAATCACAGAATCTTGGCTGGACGACTCTGTATCAGATGCTGAATTTGACATTCCTGGCTACCAGATTGTATGTCATGATCGGAACCAAGAGGGGGGTGGAGTGTGTGTTTATGTAAACTGTAACCTTGTTTTTAATCATCGCAAGGACATTGAATCTGACCTGGCGTCAGTGTGGCTAGAACATGTTATAGGCCACCTAAACAGAACTGTTTTTTCGAAAGACTTGGACTGACTCTCAGTGGTGTTGACTTCTTATCTTCTCAGGAGTGTATTATCCTTGGGGGTTTTAATGTTGATTGTTCAGTTTCATCTAAGAACAATTCTTTGTATAAATATCTTCAGGAACTAATGGTGTCACACAATTTAAAACAGCTGATTAATGAGCCAACCCATGTCACCAAAAATTCATCTAGCACTCTGGACCTCATTCTTGTCTCGAACCCAGCCAAGCTAAGTTCTTATGGTGTGTTGGATTTCTGTCTAAGCAACCATCTTTTGACATATTACAAGAAAATGTATACGTAGTCCTATAAAAAGCCACACCACAGTTACTTTCAGATCATGTAAAAACTACTCTAAACTGATGTTTGAAAATATGCTAAATGCAACTGACTGGGCTTCAGTATTTGAATGTTCTGATGTAAACACAGCATGGTTACATTTTAAGTAGAGGTTTCTCGATGTTATAAATGAAATAGCTCTAATGAAAACTTGTCGTGTCAAACAACGCACCGCTCCCTGGATGACCGGAGAAACACTCCAGTTAATATCAGAATGTGATAAAACATTTAAAAAGTTTAAAGCAACAAAAGATCATGGTATTCACAACCTGTTTGTGAAACTATGAACTTGTATACAAAATAAAAAAGTCGCTGCCAAATCAAACTATGTTAAAGGCAAATTAGAGGAACACAAGAATCAACCAAGGAAATTGTGGCAAACCCTTAAAGATCTGGGAA